>JAOXXN010000444.1:228998-241688 GCA_026770055.1 Myrmophylax atrothorax
TGGGACAGCACAGTGTGTCTTGCTGGGACCACAGCTGGGAAGCAACTGCCTAAGCTACACCCACACACTGGATTTTATCCCTTTTGAGGTGATGTCAATATGGTATGGAATACAATATCATTGGTTAGAAGTCAGCTGTTAGCTAGCCCAACCCAGCTCAAGTCAGCTGACATTCCAGGCCTAGTCTGAACTTTACAGCCTAAATTTAGGCCTACCTAGGTGAACCCATAAATCTTGTTTAGAACTCATCTAGGAGCAACTCTGTGAGAAGTTTCCATAAAGGATAGAACAGCTAGTGAGTACTAGGAATTTTTTCAAGAATACACGAAACCAGTTTATCTGCTTTAAAAGTAAGGAAACTAGGTGGAGAGAGAGACCACTTTAGCTTAAATGTGAGCTTCTGAGGCTGCTTAAAACCAAATGAGAAGTATATCAAGATAGAAAAGCAGACAGGGTCTGCAGTGGTGTAGGTAAAAAAGCAAATTCTCATCTTGATTTGAAATTGACCAAAAGAAAGGGTACATAAACAACAGTCAGAAACAGAAGGAAAATCTGAGCCTACTGTTTAATGGGAGAGACACATAAGTCACCAACAACGCTGAAAAGGGGAGGATCTCAACACTTCCTTCGTCTTTGTCTTTCATCTTCACTCTTAGGCCCCAGGCCTTGGAAACAGAATTCTGTCTTGTTGCAAACACAAACTCATCAGCAGAGAAGGTAGAATTGGTATGTTAGCTATTACAGGAATCTGACCCCTACAAATTGGTGGACCCCAACAATACCTACATGAGGGCATTAAGAGAGCTGGCCAACATCAAGAGGCCACACTCCATAGTCTTGACAAATCTGATTTCCTTCTATGACAAAGTAACCTGCTTGGTCACTGTGGGGCAAGTAGTTGACATTGTGCACATGGATTTCTCCAAGGCTTTCAATATGGTTTCTCTCTCCTAGAGAAACTGATATGTTAGAGTCTAGACAAGTGGTCTGTGAAGTGGGTGAGAAACTGTCTGCCCAGCTGCCCTCAGAGAGTAAATAGTAAAAACTCCTTTCAAAATGACCAACCTGTCACAAATATGATCCCCTAGGGATCAATATTTGACCCCAAACTGTTTAATATCTTCAGTATGTAATCTGGAGTAAGGGATCAAGTGTACACTAATGAAGTTTGCTGATTCCAAATTGAGTGGAGATGAGGACACCTCATAAGGGAGATCCACCCTGCAGGAACACCTGGATAAGCTGGAAGAGTAACAAGAGCCTTATGAAGTTCAACAAGAATAAGTGTAAGGTATTGCACTTTGGAAAACATAAGCACAGACAGGAAGCTACTTGCCAGAGGAAAACATCTTTGGAAAGGGACCTGGATGTCCTAGTGGACAACAAGCTCAGTCTGAGTGGACATTGCTGCTGTTGGCAGAGAAAGCCAATGGAGTGAGTGCTGGGCTGCATGAAAAAGGACACCAACAGGAAAGATAACTCAATACTTATCAGATACACTTGGAATACTGCGTTCCATTTTTGACCATGGTTACAAAAAACACGTGGACAGGATAGAAAGGGTGCAGATAACAACCACAAAGGTGCACAAAGGACCAGAAAAGCAGCCATGAAGGGTGAGAGAAATGCCTTTGTTCAGCCTTGGGAAAGAAGGCTGAGGGGACACCTAATGACTGTATTTCAGTATTGAAAGGATGGTTATAAGGACCATGGAGACTGCCTTTTTGCAAGATGAGGGGTAATGGGTACAATTACTCCTGGGGAGATTCCAATTAGACACAAGAGGAAATTTTTCACAATGAAAGCAATGATCCATTGGAATAAACTCCACAGGAAAGTGGTGGATTTCCCAGCATTGGACACTTAAGATTTCATTGAAAAGGGTCCTGGGTGCTTTTGCAAGAAGGGCTGGACCAGATGATCCTTAAGGTCCCCTTCCAACTTGGCATTCTGTGTGATTGTATGAAAACGCAGAAATAGCCATCTCACTGCTAAATCTTATTAAATCTGATGGGGGTCTAGATGGGCTAAGACAATGCCTAATCCCAGTTATATCACTGCAGAATAGAGATCCAGTGTTGATCCTGTATGTCATTGCAAGCACTGTGTGTGACTCACCTACTATCAATCTATATGCCTTTGTTCTCCACCTGAGAGGGCTTAGGAAGGGTAGATATACTGATAAGGAGCTTCACAAATGTTGTGACAGTCTCATGACATGCTATCTAATGTAGAATAATAGAATGTTTAAAACAAAATTAAAATTTTACTGTAGCATGGAGATGATTTTCAAAATGCTTATTTACAGAGACTAAATGCCATACAGTTCCATGGAAAGTCAGATTAATGATCAAAACCATTTTCAATTCATAAACAAACAAAAGGTTGGAAATTGTTAGGAAAGAATTATGTGAAAGGAGAGGACTTTATTTTGCCAGCTGTCTCATCAGTAGTGTGCATAGTTCTGATAGTTCTCATAGTTCCTCACCTTAAAAACAGGTAATAGAAGATCTGGGAGAAGTGAAGACACTTCAGAAAGGGACAAGGAAGATCAAAGTTACCAAGCAACTTCTGCATTGGGTCTGGCTGAGCAAACTGACTCTCCAAAAAACTCTCCAACCAGGACTAGAAAGATTTCAGGAGGCAGGTTCACAAATTGTCACGTCATGGAAGAAGTAAATTGATTTTCTCACCCTCTCTTGGACGTGCTAGTAGGAGGCTAGTTCAAAACAGCCAAATAAGGTGTCTCCTAATCAAACAGATAACAAGCTGTGCTCTCTGCCAAGTTTGTTGTGTTATGCTGTAAAAACATGAGGGAATGAAATTGCAGACTGGACAAGTTCTTCAAAGAGAAATTTATTTTCAAGACTTGGTATTTAGCATACGGTTACAAAATATGTACTAATGACTCAGGCAGTCCTCTGTACTGAATATTTTTAAGCATGAGTCAGGCAGCATTAGGAAGAACCACAAGGTTTACCCCTTCTCATTCTTTCTAAGCCATTTGCTCGCAGATGAAGGACATTGAATAAAATGCACCTGTGGACTGCTGTAGGACAGCTATTGTGTTATAAAACTGCAGCTAAAATTACTGCAGACTAAATAAAAATTGCATCATATGACTGAAAAGAGGTGATACCATTTTCATATCTGAAATTAAACTGGAAAAATTCAGTGTCTCCCTAGAGTAATGTTGATTCCTTCTCATGGTTTTATTTCACTAATTCAGGAAAGTAAATTCTAACATTAGTCATCAAGTACTTCCATAGAACCCCTAGCTAAACAGCAATATTAGGAGAAATTTTATGTAACAACAGGGATGTGTGCCAATTATTGAGACTGGACTTTTAAATTTTCCATTATTTTATATGTAAGCAAATGAAAAATGATACAGTTAAGCATGTTACTAAAGTTTTCATTCCCAATGACATCAATGCACCAACTTGAAAAATCAAAGAGATATTAATAAAGTGTTTGAGTCCTTAATTTTGACTGACAAATGGAACACCCTCATCAAAATACTTTATGTTCGTGGAGTATAAGAATACACATTTCACTCTTGTCTGCAATGACATTTGCTATAATTAAGAAAGTGATTACTTCTTTTATTTGCATTCTCTTCTATTTTTTTGTTCATGAATTTAATTTTTAAATCAATATTTTTAAAAAAGAGAAAATTCATAGCAGCATTAAGCACTGAAGTATTGACCCATATATACGTATCATTTCCAGATACACTCTTGCTTTTTGATTATAGTATTATTGCATATTCTCTTTCTAGAAACTGTTTCATCAGGTTAAAATGTTTTAGTTGGTGTGTATGATCAATGCATAACAAAAACATCTAAAATTATTCTTATACCTTATTTCTTATACCTTAATGTGCTGTCCCTTTTTGCTCCCTCAAATGAAACAGAAATAGATTGACCTTTGAAGTCCCATCTTCCAGGTGTCCTGTGCACTATTACTATGCTGACATTAATTTTGATTAAATATGACTTCTGAATCCTCATCCTAATATTCTTAGCAAGGCAGCTTCCACCTGTACCTTTTCTGAAAGGCATCAGCATGTGCACATTAAAGTTTGACATTTCTTTAGCTTCCCTCTACACAGGGAGCCACTTTCCAAGTGAAGGTTAGGAATTTGTTTACACATAGTGTTGAAGTAATACCTCTGATTTATCCCCTTGGTCCCTAAAGTGAGAGAACATTAATTTTTAATGTAGGGAGACAGAAAATGGAGCATTGTAAGGGGTTTTTTATTTGAACATTTGAGGGACAAAAAAAAAAGAACAAATAAATCTGTGTTATTCTGCTTTCAGATTTGCATGCCTTCAATTTTGAATCACTAAAAGAGGCTAATATTTACTATCCATTCTCTCTTAGCTATAAACCATGAAAATCTCCTTCCTAATATTTCTCTAGAACTGCAGATAATGTACATTGATTGATACCAGTAGAACAGCACTGCAAATTTTTTATATGCCAGACTCATGGATATTTTTCCTCCTCATCACACAGACAGCAGACTACATCCAAAGACCAACAATGAATTCTGCATCAAGATACATTGAACACTCCACACATATCCCTCCAGTATGTGCTGTGAAGAGAAGCATAATTGCTAGAAAAGTCTTAAACTTCTGAAAAGGGAAATGTAGACAATTTTCTGCATGCTGCTACCAGGAGACCTCTCTGCACTGCCTCAGGTGCATATATCTGAAGGGTGACTGAAATATGGAAGGCTATCTGAGAAAGGAAATAAGCCCTCATTTCTTATATGGTAAGAAAAATCTGTCCTAACTAAATAAGTATGAAATGCTACAGAGAAATTAGAGACTGTTTTAAAAAAGAAATGAAAACAGGGTGTGTAACAAGGATATCACTCTGCCTTCTATATGGAAGTCCTATTTATCCATTTCTTCCAGAATGATTGTCTTGGTTTCTTACCCCATGAATTTTAATTAATTTTGATGATCTTCACAATACTCAGATCTTATCACTAGAATCATGTTTTATACTTCATAAACATTAGCTGAAGCTCTCATTTCTCCTTTCAGAGTATTTTGAAATAAAAATGTGACTTTCATGTCTAACATGAGGACCACCCCAAATTTTTATTAATTTTCACTTAAATGTACTCTAAAAATAATTAAATTTGATGTTATAAATCATTAGTGACAACTTATTTGAAATAATTTAATGTTAAAATGAAGTGATTGCAGAAAATGGAAAAACAGCCAAAGCATTTGATTCCATTAAGGCTGAAAAATTGGTCCACTGAATTGGTTTGCATCGGTTTTTTTTTGTTCCTTTTGCAATGTACTTAATCCACATAATAACAGGCTGTAGAATACTTTACTTCTGCTAGATGAGAAAATACCTAAAATTATCAGCCAACTGTAATACATACTGAAAATATATATAAATACATTAAACATAATATGCAACAAAGATTATATGATATTAAAGTGACCCAGTATAGCTAAAATAGAAATCCATGGGGAAATTCATACTATGTAAGGTAAAGGACACAGCCAGGTACTCAAAATTTCTGCTCCAGAGGTCAAGACCAGGACTTCTCTTTGTTATGGATATTATCACCCTTTCTCTGTTATAGGAGTTATTCCTCATTACAAAGTGGTTGAGAAGCATGATTTCTCTTTCACAATAGCTGCAGGGAGAAATCATTATTTAATTATAATACAACTCAGAACACAGACTTAACAGAGTGTTGTTTTGTTATTAAACTATGGGGTTTGATCATATATTTTGTTCAGCCTGTCCTACAGGAATTGGTTTGTAAGACCAGTCATGTGCATAGAATCTTATCCTATTTTTGTCATTAATGTATTGTATTTAAGATTGATAATAAAAACTTATCTGTCCCACTAAATCAGGCACAACTTGCATAATGTAATAATATATGACATTAACCTACCTCATGAAATTTGTTTCATTATAATTACATCATTTTCTCTGCATTAATTATTCTCACCTAATTGAGGTAAGATATCCCATTGTCTTCCATTCAGATGCTACTTGTATTTATGGAAATACAGTTTGATTTAACAGGAAAACAGTAATACCAGCAATTAAAGTGACACAATTTCAGATCAATTAGTGCCAGACCATGAAACCTGAAGACTAAGAAATTATATGATTACACATACTGAGTCAAAGCAGTCAACAAGCTGGCTCAGTTTATGCTTAGTCTAAAATCATTATTATGTCCTGATGAACAATTTATCAGACTAGCAAATGGACTTTTATAAAATATTTGCATTTTAGATTAAGATTGCAAGATTTCTTGTGTATGAGTTAGGTGAGAATTTCTGTTAAGCAACTGTCCTCCAAACACCTGTTATTTAACAAGATATACAAGCATCAAGATATAATTTATATTCTTAAAGGATGAAGGGATTCTTCAATTACCAAGTTATCAAAACACAAAGTATTAGCTTTATAAGCAATTTGTGCTGCAGTGAACAGATGTGGCACAGATGTAGGCTTTCTGCAAAACACTTTAGGAATGACCAGCTTAATGGTTTATAAGTCCTTTTGTAACATTGTTGGGAAAAAATTATTATCCTTCTTTTCTCTCTCTCTCTCTCTCTCTCCCTCATAATATTCTCTTCAGTGAAGCTCATTTAAATCTCACTGAACTGGGTCCTGTTTTCAGATCTGATTTATGATTGCACTCAACTAAACCAATCAACAACTCATAGGTCAGTGCTTATCAGGATTTGCACTGAAAGATCAGGAGAGCCGCCTCTGCTCCTGAACAAAAAAGTCATCTGCATGGACTCACTAGTAGTGTTTCAAGTAAGGGAAATTGCCCTTATTATAATGCTATGAGAACTTTGATTAAAACTCGTGTGTTGTGCCCTGAAAGTCATTATGTAAAAACGTCAGAAATACGCTTGGATTGTTGCTCCACAGCACTATCTGAAGGTGAAATTAGGGATGCGATGCTGACACAGGCTTCAAATCCTTCTAGTTTTGGGTGGGAGGATGTAAAAAATGAGAAATATCAAACCAGTTTTCTTCGTCTTCTGCTAAGCACCATTAAAATGACAAGTTACTTTGTTGTTGTTGTTTTGTTGTTGTTCTTTTGTTGTTGTTGTTTAGATGACAAATAGCATTCTGTAGAGATTTCAGACAGGTTCCCCTGCTTGTCAATGTATGTATAAGTACCCTTCTCTTAAACCGAAAGAATTGTTCTTGTTTTGTTTTGTTTTGTTTTGTTTGGGTTTTTTTTCAGATGTCTTCCAGATCAAGTGTCCTGTTGGTTACCCTTATTTCTGATAAGGGTCAGATAACTTCTCAGACCACTGAAAGCATGCCCAATAACAAAATCGCAAAGCTTTCTGGGACTGTCAGCAGTACTAGCATTTAAAAAAAAATAGTGGGTATCAAAAGGAAAAAAAGCTTTCAAATGTGTCATAACAAGAAATAGGGTAAGTTTGTAATAAAAACACAATGAAACATTCTTCCAGAAGCAACTTTTGAATAAGGGATAAGTCAGAGAAATTCATTCAGGACACTTCTCAGTAAGACAAAATGGAAGAAAACCAGCCCTAAACCGACACAAATATCTTTCGCTGGTGTTAGGAAACAGAATATTGCAAGAACAGTATGAACCTTCATACTGCGCTGTTACTTGCAGGTGATACATAACTAGTTTTCAAGTACACAATGCTCGTTTTTGTCAATCTGAAAATCCATTTGGAATGGAGAATGTTTGGTTGTTGTTTTTCTGTAGTGCTGTAGCAAGTCTTCAGACATTAACTTTGCAGCATTAACTTTTTTACTCTTAGCTAGCTTTTTTCAGTAATAATAAGAAAAAGAAATAAACTTACTAGTTCGCTGATATAAAACCACCAAAAAAAAGCAAAGGAACTAGTAGTATTTTATTATCTTATTTTTCATGGACTAATTGTCCCAATTTTATTACCTGGCTAGGAAATGAAGTGAAAAATCTGTTTGATGTTAACAGAAATGATAAAATTCTGGACTAGGATAGATTCACACACTTGTCATATGGTTCCCACTGGCTCCAGATGCTATAGATAGACCATTTCTCAGTAATGTTCACTTCACTTTCCTTTTTGTCTCCAAGATAGAATTCTTCACTGTCAGAGAAAAATGCCCTGTTGTACAGTCTCCAGCAAGGATGTGCCATGGTGGTGTTACATGTGTAGGTGGGAGTCAATAAAAAGGTCACGGAATGGATGAACTCTGAATTCATCCAAAGAATGGAAGTTCATTGTTGTGAAATCTGCAGCATTAACTCCAAATGTTCGTATGTGCACAGAATGTACTCCAAGAGACAGAAGTTAAAATGACACCATGTTTCTGAAACCTTAGTGTTAAATTGCTTAATGTGCCTAACTGGAGTAACTGGAAAAATTATGTTTATTGATCCTCATTTCCAGACATGTAGAGTGGATGCTGAAAGTGATGTAGCCTGGAATTGTTCCTTTTCTAAGACAGGTGGGTAGCCCCATAGCAAAACATTAAAAGACTTTGCCAGCTCAGTAGCTTGTTATGGCACTTCCAAAAAATCCTCAGAACAAATGTAAGAATTCAACATAGTTGCTATTTTGATATCAAAATATTGCTATACTTAACGCTGTGAGATTTTTTTTTATAGGCTTTAAACGTCTCTAATGTGAAAGAGGAAATTCCATTGCCCCTTGATTATAATGCAATTTCCATATAAAAAGAGAACAAGAACAAGCTGGGGAAAAGTTAGCTAGTGAGAAACATAAAACATTTTATTTTCACAGTGTGTAAGTCAGCATGATTTTAGAGGAAATTACAAATGGTCTTTCTGGAGGTGACTTTCTCATTGCACTGCAATATATACAGAAAATTAATGAAGTTTTTTCATCACAGGCATGGCCCCTAAAATATTCACCTGCATTTGACTTGCAAATATATATTCATTTTTGTTTCTCAGAATTTAAAAATGGGTACCTAGCTGCAATTCTGTTTGATAGAGACTGGGAAAGAAAATCTGTTGTAATGACAGTAACACTGTTATAAGAACCCAGTTGTTTCACTATGGTGTTCTCATTTGACTCTGTCTCTTTCTGCACTGGCTTGGAATAAATCAGCTGGAAATAAAACTGGTAACCTAAAGTTCAGCATCTTAATGTGCCTTTCACTGTCATCATGAAAAGAGGATTTGTTTTCAAAATGTCGCTAGTAAACTTTCATCTCTCAAAAGAGGGGTCTGTACAGAGAAAACATATTAACTACCTAACTTTGTTCTACCCTGGAACGTGTTTATTCTTAAATCTTTATTAAACAGTTCTATATTCTAGATCATGATACCTACTTATTTGTCTTGCAAATGGGTAGTCAAGATTTAGTGGCATGAAACTTGTGAAACAGGGGGAATATAAATTATTTAATATTATTATTTTAGGTTTTATAAAATTGAAGAAATTTTTTGTGTGCTTGACTTCAGTAACTGAAAACACTTCATAAACTCAAGGTTAAGTACTCTCTCACCTTTGCATACCATCCCTGCTCATAAAAAAATTAGGTCAAAATTGCACTAGCTCAAGCCTGGAGTACACAGAAAGAGATGTCAGAACCTGCTTTATATGAGATAAATGTGTATTTTGTGGTTTCAGAATCTATTCTAATAGTCACAAGAAAATCAAGTCTGTCTTTCTGTCCTTAGTGTTGACTGCAAGTCTGCTGTCATAACTGCAGTAATGAATTAAAAATATTACATGAATAAAATTGTGACACCTGCAAGAAGCATGTCTATCTAACTCATATATCTGGACTTGAAAAACCTGTTTCCATACACATTGCACAAAACACCTCAATGCAACAGAAGTTAAATAAGAGAGGGCAGAGCAGCAAGTCAGCAAAAGAATGTTGATGCACAGGGGCCTAACTATTGAGCGCAGGATATTAAAAACTGCTTTCTTGAAACCACCAATGCATATGTTTCTGAACTCTGAAGCAGAAAAGAGGTAATATGCTTTATTATGTGGAGCATGAAAGTATCCTAAAACAGAGGTTCTGGTAAAGATATTTCAGGGTTCATTTATTTGCATTTGCTCATGCAAAACAAAGTGGATATTTTCCTTAGGTCTACATTCACAAAAAGCAAATTATCCTAAGTCAGATGTGTCATCTTTAGTATTCCAGTGTTCTAGTATATGAAGAAATGGCAGCCAATTAATCTCACATTATTTTCTCTCTTCTGTGTGTGTAGTGCTGATTTTTCTTTTCTTTACCTACGTATTTACTCTGAAACATCAACATTAAGCTTTTGCTCATGTGTTAGTTTCTTTGTTTATTTTTGGGTTTTTAACCTGAGTTTGAAGCAGGTATGTAATTATTTACCTTGCTTACTATACCTTGCTGCTTTGGGTTTTTTTGCTGTAACATGCTGGAACTGAAAAAGATGCATAACAGTTTAGTGCAAGTATCTTGATTTCATATTCTTGTTGGGAATTACTGACACTGAATCTGGCCCTTTTGATGGCCAGTGTTCATGATGACTGAGAGTCGTTTCCTGGCAGACAGAAAAAATGCCAAGTTAGGTTGAATCTGTAATGACTTAAAAGAGTGACTGGATTACTAAAAAGTAAGCCACACGTGAAAGGTTTTGTAGCTTCTTTATTCTTGTAACCATATGAAAGTTTAAGTCACAATGTAATTTTGAAAGACAGTGTGTCTTTGCTAATTCTGAATATACTCTGACAGAAAGGCCTCATATGGCTAGCTGAAATTGCTGGCCTTACATCCTAATAATTTTACATATGAGAAAAAATAAGGTCATGATTACGTGACCAAGTCAGGTGATGACATGCACACAAATGATTGCCTATGTCTGACTCCAAATTTTTGAAACACAGGGAAACCTACAGCCTGACTTAGCTGTCTCAGAAGAAAATCAGAGTTAATATAAATCTTTAGATACAGCTACATCTGCCTCAGCAGACAAAAGTAGGCAGATACCTTCAGACTGTCTCTGAGATAGTGATCTCAGTTTTGGAACCACACAATACTGAAAATGCACAATGTTTCTCTTTTTTATGTGCTTGGTGAACTCATATTTTTTTCTTCCAATAGCTTTCCTAGCATTTGGAGGTGTATGGGGCAAGGCAATGTCGGAGAGACAATGATACCTTTTACTACGCAAAAAATGATATCCAAATTATGTTGTCTGATGCAAATTTCATGTAAGTCACTGGTCCTATTTCCCTATGACTTCATATGGAATTTAGATGACTTCCCAGGAGAGTGGTCAGCACAGGCACAGACAGCAGTGTAGGTCTGTATTTATGCCTAAGTGTTCAACTTTGTACTGCTGACCTAATTGAAATATTACTATCTTCCTGTCTGCTCCTAAATCAGGATTAAATGCTCTGCTCTTGATATATAACTCAGAGGATCCTTACCGGACCTCTCTTTACTTGCAGCTCAAGGGAACTAGGACGGTCAGGTCACAATCTGTCACCACTGGGCAGATGTAAAATATCTCCAAGGCAACTTTAACTTGTGTTAATGTTGACAGGGAGCTCTGAAGACTCCCCCAACTCAAAGATATCATAACAGTGAGAGAAGAGTTAAAAAGAAAGGAAGAAAATAAATGGTAGGAAAGAGATATATACTCCCCAAAGCAATAAAGAGGTTTGCCATTTTCCAAAGGAAGAATTTCAGCAAGGAGGATGGATTCAGTAGAGCAGGAGCCTAGGAAAAATATGCGCTATCCATCTGGTTTTGCTTTACTTTCCTGCTTCATCAACTCTTTTCAGTCAAGGCTGCCTTATATCCACTTGAATCTAGACAGAAGTGGAGATTGTCAGTGGTTTTTTTCCTCAGTTTCTAATAACCTTAGATGAGATGACATGTGGAATAGATATATTGGACTACCCAATCCCCTGAGTCAGAGGACCACAAGTGTGGGAACTGTGACTTCCCATTTGTTTGGTCACTGAATATGTCAGGGATCAGCTGTATCAGTGGAGCATTTGCAAGTCGATGTGACCTAATGATATTCAGGGAACTGAATGAGCCAGAGGATATTAAGGCAGGACTCCTCTTCATCAGCTGCCAAAGGTCTGAGAAGTCTGGGATGTTCCCTGCTGACTGGAAGCTGGCCTATGTTATTCCAATTTACAAGAAGGGTAAGAGGAAAGACCCAGGAATATACAGACCTGTGAGCCTGACCTTAGCAACTAGAAAAATTATAGAGAAGGGTAGACTGAGTGTAATCAAAAAACATTTAAAGAACAACTCAAGTATCAGGTGCAGTCAACACAAGTTCACAAAGAGAAAGTTCTGTTTAAGAAATCTGATCTCCTCCAGCCTAAAGTCACCCACCTAGTAGATGAAGGGAATGTGGTGGATGTGGGTTTTTTCTCGCTTTTAGTGATGGTTTTGGCACCGTCTCTCACAGCATCCTTCTGTACAAGTTGTCCAGCTGTGGGCTGGATGGGTTCATGGTGTGCTGGGTAAAGTGCGTCTGGATGGCAGGACTTGGAGGGTTCTAGTGAATGGGCCACGTCCGACTGGTGAGTGGTCATCAGGGCTCAACCCTTGCTTCCGTGCTGTTCAATATTTTGACCTATGATCTGGATACAGGAGTTGAATGCCACATTTGTGGCTCAAGAGGAGTCAGCAGTGTGCTCTTCCATTCTCTTATGTTCTAGA
>JAOXXN010000444.1:241698-262739 GCA_026770055.1 Myrmophylax atrothorax
TCAGGAAAGAGGAGTCTGATCTGTGTATCCATCCATGTATGCATGACTCAGCTTTGCAAACAAAGATTTGGGAAGGGCTCTACCCATGTGAGTGTGTCATTTGAGCCTGTGCAGTGGATTTTTTAGGTGAGGCACAGCGTGCGTGGAACTGCCCCACTGTTTAACTCCTGAGGTTCATCTGCCACGCCTGAATGAGCTTGGACGGTGGCAGTGAAGTCCTCAGAACTAGAACCTACAGCACCCCTGGTATTCCCAGGAGATCTCCTATCCAAGTACTAACTGGGGCTGACCCTGCTGAGCTTTCGAGATCTGACGGGATCGGGCGACAGCGTGGCATTTAACTGGCTGATCTGTGTATACTGTCTTTTTAATGAGAATGTTTCCTTTCTGTTTTTCCACTGCCCTTCCCCTCCTTTTTTTTTTCACCTTTTTCCTAATCCAAGAAGGATGCAGATTCAGCAAATTGCAAGGCTAGAATTAGTTTTCTTCTTAGACTGTTCAAACTTGCTTTTAACCAAGCAAAGATAGATCAGTACAGCTTAGATTTCAGTTCATTATGTATCTCAATAATAACCATTTGATAAAACTACATTACTGACCTGGTGGGAGCAAATTGCCTTGTACTGAGTGTCTTGAGTAATTGATCTCTACAGGCTACTTTCTCATGGTGTGAATCTAATTGCTTCATGTGGAACATTTCCTGTGCATTTTTGGCTTTTATATTTTTTGTTTTCTGTATTCAGAATTGGTGGATGGTGAGCAGAGATGGTGATCTAAGACATAACAGCTTGTACTTAATGACACACCCATTCTCACATCTTCTTCTTCTTCAAAAAAAAAAAAAGGCAAAAAAAATATCATGATTGCTGCAGCATCCTAACCTTGTTTATTCTGACATATATCACACAACACTTTGTGTACATCTAGGCATAATAACATATACTAAAGGCAGAGACAAGTTTTAGTCTAAAAGTACCACTCAAATAAGCCAAAGGAGAGAAGACTTATTTTGACATTCTTTTCTGAACACTTGTCTACAGAGGGATATTGTCTTCCTAATAAAGAAAACAAAGAAGACAGAGCTGTACAGCTTTGGGGCATGTAGTTGCAAGGTTAGGAATTGTTTCAGTGTCCTGAGATTAACTCAGTTGCTTAGAACATGGTGCTAATAACACCAAGGATGTGGATTTGATCCCCATATGGGTCATTCACCTAAGAGTTGTACTTGTTGGTCCTTGTGAGTCCCTTCCAACTCAGAATATTTTTGAAATTTCTGTGAAAGGTTTGTATTAAAGTAGTATTGAGGTAACTCATTTACTATCATCTGCCTTTACATACATAGCTTCAGGTTCAGTTCTTTTTGATGCACTGCATGGCCTTGCTCTAGTGCTTGCATAATACAAAGTCAGTAGCTTCAGGGCCAACAAGTCTTGCTAAGAGACAAAGTATTTTGCCACCATAACAGTATTATGCTGACATGGCCTGGTTACTCCAGACTAGAGCTGACTAATATCCATCTGAGAACATGGGCAGTGAAAATACATCTCTTCTTGCAACCTTGTGTGTAGATGTAACCTTATTAGCAATCTTCTCCTTCCCATATGTCTCTCTTAAAATAGAATGCTTTATGCTGCCCATAAATTGTATTTAGAAGGTTATTCTATGAACATCTATTTTAGACTCTAATGACTTCAGGGAGGGGAATGTCATTTGCTATCAGTTTAAATAGTGCTTAGCAGAATGGGGCTTTGACCTGCTCTGCTCCTTACAGCTGCCATATATAGATAAATAAACATCTCCTGGCTTAACAAATGTCTGTAAATCAGCATTTTCAAGCACAAAAACATGTTATGCTCTTTCATTGAAATTAACTCTACTGTCACATCTTTCCCCTTTAAATGCCCTTTTGGATTTAGGGAAAAGGCCAATGCTTCTGTCCCTGTCACTGCCAAAAAATCAACTCTCCTGAGCACATTACTTTCTTTGATTTTCCCTAATTGTAATTCACAGTGGAACAAGAATAACTCACTGAATTCAGTTTTAAAAAGAAAAGGAAAACTTTTTATTTCCTCAGTGATATGACCTCCTGTCATAAGACAGCATATTAACATTGTGCTCTGCCTGTGTTAATGATCTCTACATCTCAGTAGGGCTAATTAAACAGAAAACTAGGGGTGAAAGGCAGTATCTGCAGAAAATTTTATTCTGGGTAGTGTTTCAGCATCTTGGAAAGATTTTAATAATTGTTTTTGTACAGGTCCAGCTGTTCACCAGGCAGCCTGAGGGGAAGTCCTTATTTATAAGGAGAACTCTTCACTACCTCTGATTGTAATCATGTGCAAAATGGTCTTTTCATCTCATGCTCATGAATACATCTTTGTTAGACTAAATGACAGCTGCTGACTCAACATCTGCCCATAATACATGCAACTCACCTTTTGATCTCAGCATCCATTTGAATGGCTAAAATGAGTTTGTGCTTTGAGAGGACATTTCCATTAATTATTAGGATTATTCTTTGTTCTTTTTCTAAAACAGGAAGACAATTTTTAAACAAAAATGATTTCTTTTATATCCATGTGAGATGCTCTACTCAACATAGTCTTTCATAGAGTTAGCCTTTCTGTAATTTATTGGGGGCTTAGTGTTATGAGTGTTACATATGGAAGGCAATGAAGAGTGAGAAAACATCCAAAACTGTAGAGAAAGCAATAATTTTTTATATCCTGTGGGACTCAGCATCTTGTTATAAATTCATTTTCCATGTAAATGGGCTTAAAATGATTAAACTTGATGCTAGTTCTGTAATTGTTATTCACACAAACTTCAAACGAATTTCAGTCTTTGACTATCCTTTAATGCTAATGTCCAGAAAAATCAATTTTCTTTTCGTTTTTTTTTTTCATTCTTCCATTTGAAATAAACCTAAGATGACTGCAGTTTAGGGATTTGGATTATTAGCACGTCTGACAAAGCATATTCTGTACACAGAGATTTAAAGAGGTGACCTCCATTTAACTAAACGGTCAGGAGTCAGTATACTGTCTGCTAACACATCATGTTAAGGTGATTCAGATCACAAAAAATTAAAGAAGATACATGGAACACTTGTTCCAATCTTATTCTTCCATTCATCCTCTAGAAAGTTTTAGAGAAGCCCTTTAGGGAGTCCCTTGATTTGACTTTGCTCTATCACCTCTCAAACTCCTGCTTGTGATACAGGATGCAAGTCTGGGTATAGAAGTGATACCAGGCTCAATGATCAGAGAAGAAGATGGAGGAAGACCTAGGCATGACGCTCACTTCATCTCCTTCCCGTGTGCTGGAAAGTAGCTTGCTGATAATGACACGGAACTCTCTGTGTTGGATTTGATCTCTTTGGGATCCTTTACTTCTATCTCTGGCTTAGTGGTTAGTCTCTTTCATGCAGAGGTAAAAAATTCCAGTCAGCATTATTCCTGCTGTGCACCTATGAAGCAAAACAGGTTATTTGTTTAAAGAGACAACAAATGAATGCATAAACTTCACATTTAGAAACTCTTGTGTACTTTAAGAGACTGATAGTCATGTAGGATAGGCAGATTATCTCAGTTAAAAGAAATTTCTTTTCCAAAGCTGTTCTTTCCAACATTGTAATAAATTCAGAAAATCATCTTATTTGTCAGAAAATGTAGGTAATGTAGCAACACATGAACATCAATTACTTAAGAAAGATAACCAGGTCAGTGGCAGTGAGATTTAGGAAGTCAGATTTGCAAGGGAATGAATATTGGATACAGGGCACAGGCTTGCTCCGCAACAGCAAACTTTAAATATTTTCCAAACCAATTGTACCACATTCTAAAAGAAAAATTGTGAAAAGTTTAGACTCTGCTTTTCCATGAACTTATCAAGGGTTTGAACATAATGCTTTCACTTTTTAAAGTGAATATTAAAGTTCAGTAATTGTTTTTCTCTAGAAATTATCAGAAAATAAGCAGTACTCACATGAAAAGTGTCTCAAAGCTTTGCACATGTCTCCCTGAAAGAGAATCTCCTCATAGCTTCTTTTGCTTTAAAACATAATACTCAAATTACTAAAATTTTTAATGAGATAAAGGTTGGTTTAGACCAGTATTTCTTGAGTAGCAATTTTTTCAATATCTTTCAGTTCACTTACATCCTTAATAGTTGTAATGATGCATATTACAGGTTGTGCAAAACTGGTTGAGATGATTCATCTTTGTCTTGACCTGTGTGGTTGCTTGGAAAACCATGGATGTTCAATTCTTAATTTATGAACTATCAGTTGTTATTCTTAATTTATGAACTATCAGTTACATGTTCTGAGATCCTAGATGTTGGAACAGGCAGTACATTTCAAACTACAGCCTTGCAACAGTAAGACCTAATTACATGCACAAAATATTTTTCAGGTGTCCGAGCAGAATCCATCAATGTTTGAGCTATGCACCTCCACAAACACTTCCAAGAGTAGTCCACAAAGGAATTTGGCCAACGCAAGATACACCCAGATGGTTAAGGTCACTTATGCTGTCCTTATTTATTTCACTATATAGGCTACACTGGCTTTTTAAATAGAAAACTCTAAATTATATTGAAATAGGCATTTGGCTTTAAAGAGTTAACTGAGATGATGTAAAGTGCGTTTCTTACCCTGCCTGGCCCTACCCAACACTACCAGCACCATGTAAATAACATATAGCTTGTTCTGTCTTAAAGATTGATGTCAAGAATATACTTCAAACATCCTAAAAGTCATAGATTGATAAGATGTTCACTCAGGAGAACATGAATCAGAAGAGCTCCCTGATGTCAAGCATCATGAGTCAAGTTAACAAAGAAAGCTGAAAAGCTCAAAATGAAGAATATGAATAAGAAGACCACCAAGAGAGGCTGAAGGCTGGAACAACCCCGAGATATGCCCCCTAAAAGAAGATTGTGGCAAAACCCCACCTCTAACTCCAACTAAACTCCACCTGTTATGAATAGGCATGTAAAATATTGTCACCTCATACTAACGCTGTGTAAAATCCCCCAAATTCCTATCAAAAGTTGGAAGTTTCTGCTAACAGATTAAACTTTTCTCTTAGCAGTGTTCATTACAGCCTTTCTTGGCATCAATATACTGAAGATAATTTGCAATAATTATGCTGGCAATCGGTACCAAGAGAAACTCATCAATATAATGCTGAGAAGATATGTCTACAAAACCTTTGAGATTTACACATAAATACTTCATATTTATATTTTACTGATGAGACAGATTTATTACATAATAATATCTTCTCAAGAACCTGTAGTTCTTGTCCATTACAGAGAAAGGAATAATTTACCAAGGAATCTTCTCTGTCTTTCTATACAAAAATATTGTAAAGGTTCAGATTCAAACAGCTATATTAACAGGATTGAGTCTCATTACATTATTAGATTAAAGTCGCTTGGGTTAGGTCAAAGATACTACTGGGTGCCCAAGTTTTCTAGAGAAGACTTGTTAATTTTACAGTCATAAATACCAAAGACTGCGTTCAAAAGTGCCTAGGCATTAACAGATCTGTGAAAGTACCTTTGCATCACAGTTAGCTCTGAGAGGAGGTCCTCAATCAAATACTTGGTGTATATGTGTAGTTTTACAGACCATCACAGTTTCTATATTTGAACTTGGATTCTTGTATGAAGTAGACACACTTGAATGATTTTTTTTTCCTGCCTGGAAGAGACTTTTATTATTTATGAGGTCAGACTCAAATGTATAGCCACTCTTCTCCCTTTGCCTCCTCTAGGCTATGTATCATTGAGTAACCAGCTGGAAATAGCTGTGTAAGCACAGAACTATCTGAACCATTCAGTCAGGATTCAAGGATATAGGCAAGGACAGGAATACATCTGATTAGGTCACAAGTGATGAGAGCCAAGTGTAGCTGCTCTCACATTTCTTTTCTTCATCACTAGATCATTATTGCCATATTGCTGATATATATTAAATTGTGTGAAATACTTGCTTCACTCATCAATCCAGACCTTTTGATTCGGTCTTTTGACAGCAAGGCTGTTTGTTGCTCTTGGCTTTATGCAGATATGTGTCCAATTAATCCAAAAGGAAACATTTTTGCCTGTGTTTAGGTATCTTCTTACAACGGTTTTCATAGAATTGCTTAATGAACATGGCAATGGTTACTTTCCCAACCTATATATGCAGGAATGAGACAATTTCTTTCAGTAAGGTGGGAGGTAGCACAGCTGCTAAACTGGTGCTTTCAAAATTGTCAGGTTTTGCTAAAACCATGTCAAAACTGAAAATAAAGGCAAAATAATAATCAGATGTTTGTGAATTGAAAGTTAGAAAAACACTTTCAACTGTCGTTCAATCACTTTCAGTTGTCTTTATGGGTTTACGATACTTCTTACCTTACAACAATATTTTTCTCTTAGTCCTGACACTTTTCAGGTAAGCTAGAGGCTTTTTGCCTCCCAAAGATTCTGACCCATTCTGGTTATGGTAGTGACAATTATTCACAGGATAGACTTGTAACAGTGTCTTCTGAGTTTCAGATAATATGAAGGTAGTTGATGCTTAGGCTTTTAAACCAGAGTAATAAGGTTCTACTGCAAAATAGGATTCCAAGAGGAATATAGACTATACAAATGTAATTGCACTTTTTCCTGATAGCTTTCTTTTTTTTAAAAAACTAAGTATTTTTGAAAATGCTGTGATATGTAATATGATGAATACTTCCTTTTGTAAAATACATATTTTAATAATAGGATATCAAAACTCATCAGAATCCAGCCATACAAACTCAAGTCATGTAAAAATGATGTTATCTCTTTCTGGCTTTGATATCTCTTATCTCATATCTGGTCTTATTTGATATTTTATGGATCTAAAATATTCTGAAAATTCTGCTGGGTTTAATAAATTTGGGTTTTGTTTTAGCATTATATTGCTGTTGCTATGAATAGAAGCAAGAACAGGCACTGCTGCCATTATAAGGGTGAAAGCAAGAAAAGGCACAAGGAGAAAACAGTCTTGTTAAAAATGTTAGCAGAGAAAATGCAAAGTGTAAGTCCACCTACTATTGAGATGACCAATGAACAACTCAGAGGAAGTGTATCATCTAAGTGCCTCCTACAAGGAACTGTGCCAACATGCGAAACAACCTGCAGTGAATGCAGAAAGCCATCCAACACTAATTTTTGTAAGAGTTATCCAAAATCCTCTGAAATCAAGCAGAATGCTTTTGCATATTTTTAAAATAGCTTTAGAGTGAAAGATCCAACCATAACAAAATTCCGCACATTCACTGTTGCAACAAGCCTTCCATATTTAGATCTTGGATTAGACCTCTCTCACATTCAGAGACTGTTGGGAAACTCAAAAATTGCAGATGTTCAGGGGGAAAAATAATTTTGAATGCACACTACATTGTGTTACAAGATCTGATGCTTGCCTGGGACGCTGGAAGCTCAGGGCAGATGAAGGATTACGAAAAATTGTCTATTCTAATGATTAATATTGATCATGTTCGTGTTAGCTGGGGAGACATAATGTCAAATCTCCAAGGAATGAAAAAGTAATTGTTAACAGTCTCTTTTTCAAACATCCTCTGCCTTAACCCAGACACAGGCAGCAGTCTGAGCTCCATCTAGACCTTTGGTGTAGTGGTTAGTACAGTCTGAATGAGCTCTTTGACAATGGGGATTACTCAACTGAGGGTCTGGAATGTGATCACAATCCTATAAGATGCAATTCAAATAAGTATTCTGTAGAATACCTTTTCTTCATGAGAGGGTTCTCTAGAATAACTAGTCTGATGAAGTACTCATTTATCATTTAAATGATGTACTAGTTGAGGTTATCTATGCAACAAAATTACAATCCTACTGTGTGTTGGGACTCGTTATTGGGCTTTCTGGTTAAAAGAGTAACTGTATGAAATATAAATTTTAATATTGAGCTATAAAAATTTTGAAATGTCCTTTCCTCTCCTTGAGTTCATTAAGCCTCCAGAGAAACTTTCAAAACCCATTAGTTTATTTCAGCTTGGGTTTCTCATCTCAATCTCAAACAGAAAGAAAAAAGATTTAATGACTTTAGAGGCTGTGACTTTTTTGTCACATACAGTGTCTTGATTTGGTGACCTGCTTCATTATGACCAGAACTTCACTACTTGTTTATTCCCTGAACACTGAAACTTAATATATTCTCTTTCTTACTTCTAACCTTATAAATACAGACTCTTTTGTTAATCATTATGAAATGAAGACATAATCTATGTATGTGCTCTGTTGAAATTCACAGTATCAAAGGCATGTTACGCTGTGGGAGCCAGTGAATCAAAAATATATTCACTTTGCTCATAGTCACTTCTGCGAGAAAATTGCATTAAGGTAGTGTATAATCTAACAATCAGGTATTTCTATTGCACAAAACTGTAGTTGACAACATCTCATGACTCACCTAGGCTCCACTTTAGCATCATACACAGTGAAAGCAGATAAGTCCAAATCTGCATTAATGACTACCCAGACTTTTATGTACCTTAGATTTCTTGATGTGCCCTTGCCCCATCTCCAGTATGGATCCCACTTACAGTGATCAGCTGCCTCTGGTCTTGATCACTAGAAGCAAATCATTGCTCACATGTCATAGCTAGTGTACTGGTTTGCATTACCATTCATTCAATAAGACCACAGAAAAAATTAAGTTGAAAGGGACCTCTGGACATCAGCTAATCTGTCTCAAAAGCAAGGTTAATAACACAGTTACATTAAGCTGCTCGGGGCTGTGTCATATCAAGTTTTGGAGGTCTCCATAGGTGGGGGTGCTATAGGCTCTCTGGGGACAACCTGTGCTTAACTACTTTCATTGTCCACATTTTCCTAAAATACAGCCAGAATATCCACTGCTGTAAATTGTGTGTGTTGCCTCTGTCCCTTTTGCTGTATAGCTCTGAGAAGAATCTGTCTCCATCTCCCCTGTAAGCCCCACTTGACCCAGCTTTATGTAGAAGAAGGCTGTAATTAGCTTGCTTCTGGGCCAGACAAATCCAGTTACCTGAATCTCTCTTCAAATGTTTTCAGTCCCAGACTCCTAATCTACCCTATAGACCTATACTGGTCTCACTCCAATTTGTCTGAACTAAGTCTAAAACTGGACAAAAATATTCCATAAGTAATCTTGTCAATGTCCATGAGAGGGAAATAATCACTTTCCCAACCTCTACCAGTTCATGGGCTTGCTCCCTCATAGGTTCATAATTTCACTGTGATCACAAACTGCACAGTTCTTGTTAACCTTTTCCTCAAATTTATTGCAGGTAAGTTGCTGTTATGTCCTGGGTTATCAGTGCTTCCCCTCTCCCACAATCTGTCATCAACTTCATGAGATAACATTTCTATAAAGGTTATCAAAGAGGATATTCACATTTTGAAACCTTGAGCAAAATCACTCACAAACAACTGCCAGCTATGCTACTCTCTAGACTCAAAAATTCAGCCATATTTTTGTGCTCACTTAAAAGAGTGTATTTCTTTGAATGGACTGACAAATACTATACTGAAACCCTTGGTAAACTTAAGGTAAACAACATTCTTTTTTCTTCTTCATATATTTCATAAAGCTAAAGCAAATTTTTCTTTAAACCAAGTGTTAGATGTCCTTGGTAAATTCAGCCCAGCTATTTTTAATGGTCTTTTTGTCCTTTTGTATTTGATAATAGTTTCTGTAAAGACTAATTTCTTGATTTTCCTAAGGATGGAGGTTAAACTGAGGCTGCCTGCCCTGTGTTTTCCAAGATAATTCTCTTACATTTTTCATTTCCACATATTTGAGATTTCTGCCAACAGAAATCTTCTTCAAAGTTGATAGGAAGTACCCTTTCAGTAAGTAGATGAGCTCTATCGACACCTCTGGATGAATCCTGCAGGTGCATCTATTCATAAGCACAATATTAAAAAAAGCAATAACAAGAAAATGGACATTCTGTGCACTGTCATCCAAAAGCCAAAAAACCTGAGCATTAATAATGTCAAAGTTTACTGGACTTAGCTATAGAAAAAAAGATTTCATCTTCCAGTGCAGTTTCCCATCTATGCAGAGCAAACAAGCCTCTGCACTTCCAGTCTTTGCTCTATTTGCATAATTTTGTGCACATTCAAAGGGACAGATTTGGAAAAAAAATCCTTCAATCTGATCCTTTCTTTATCAGTCCAGTAAAAATCTAAGTTTCAACTTTTTGTTATATTTAACTTGGATTATTCATGGAAAGGTATTAATTTCTGTGCTTTTCATCAGGGAAGCATGTCTCATAAGTCTGTGAAGCTTTTTCATGCCAATTGTACAGGCTAGCAGTAGCACCTAGTACAGCCTTGTGTGTTTTGGACCCCAGATCCCACAGGCTGAGCCACAGCTGGCTTTTTCTTGTTTAGTGAGAAGAGCTGTTCAGGCTTTACATGCTTTTGGACAAGTGAATGAAAATAGTGTTTCAGATGGCCAGGAATAGTCTATGAAGGAGAAAAAATATAACTGTCTGAGTTCATTACAATTGACTATTCCCCTTATAACCAAGATATTTTTTATTTACTTGAGTTGCAGTTGAAGGTCTCAGGAAACTCTAGGTCAAAATAAGGACAATTTATTTAAAAATTAGCTAATTAATGAAATAGCTTCCTGGACCTTCCAGCAGCTGGAGAGTGACATTTTAAAAACAGTGTGATCTCTAAAAAATACAATGCTTTTAAGTAAAACTTTTTGATAATATAGTCTTCCAGGCGATTTATTAATATATGAGTAAGCCTCCAGCTGGGTCTTTAGTCTTTAAAAATTGACAGAAACACAACTTATTAAAATATATAAGGTATTGAAGGATACTGTTTTAAATAAAGTTCAAAAAGTGTCAGAGTTTTGGAATCTCAGACTGAGCTTCAGACAGATATAAGTGTTATCATAAGATATTTTGTAAATTGTTTTAGATTTCCAAAAGTGGGTCTGCTGTATAATTTCTTCTTTTTTAACTGGACAGACTGAATCAATGTATCCCTAAAAACTGTATAAATTGTCTACATTTGAACTAGATAGTGTTCTTTTGCCTGGACCACTTTTATTAGTAGCTTCTCCTGTATAACCCTCTGTAAAGCAAATGAAGTGCTCCAGATATTTCATCTCATCAACTGTGTGCTACCAGTTTCAAATCCTCACTTTTCACCACATTCAGTATTTGAAAGTGGGTGCCAGTTATCTAGTAACCATGGATAAGCACTAAGGTTGTTGTGGTTTAGGAACTTTAGCATTCCCACTGAAACCACTCCAAATGCTGCTGCTCGCTATTTCCCCCATCTCCCTGCCCCACAGCAGGATGAAGGGGAAAATTTGAGTTAAAAAAATTAAAGGTCACAAGTTGCATTAAGAAGAATTTACTGGAAACAGCAATGAGAAAAGGAAAAGAACAGTAAGAGCAACAATGCTGATGACAGAGAGTACAAGAAAGAGGCAAACGGTTCACATGGGAACCCCCTGAAAATAACCATTTCCCTCCATGATGCTATGCTGACCTGGCAGAGAGCCCTTCCCCCACCCCCAGAAAAAGCAATGACGTGTCATAGAATAATCTCTGTGTCCTAGACATGTCCCTTCCCTCTCCCAGATACTGCAAAAAATTAACCCTGTTTTGGCTGGAAGCAGGACACACTAGCCTTGTTTTCCTAACAGATAATGAAAAAAAATTGCTCTGTTTCTGCTGACTATATGATCAAGCTTGAAACCACCCTCCAGCATCATCAAAGGGTTAAAGCTCATGGGAGAAAACCTGTGCTGTCATCACAAGTTGATTTCATATCTCCTTATAAGGAACTTCCATAATTTTCTATCAAAACATATAGCTGGATTTTTTAAGAAACTTCTGTATCTACCTTAATGTTACCTCACAACAAAGTAGTGGTATTAGACTCCAGGATCAATGAGGTCCAAAGTGCTGACAACTAAGCAGTTTTTTTTTTCTTTTATTAAGAAGAGACAGTTACATTTAAAAAACACAACCAACCAATTGGAAAACAAAACAAAACAAAATAAAATAAAACAAAACACTCAAACTGTCCCCCCTTCTCCTTCAAAATCTGCAAAAACACAACAGCAACAAATCAAGCCCCCATCAAAACAAAACAAAAAAGATCCTAAAACAAGCCTCCCAAAAGCTGATTGGACAAGTAAGTTTGCCAGCCTAAGGTTGTTTCATCAGAATCCATTACAATCAAAAAGATTCCTGAAAAAAATACACCCTGATAAATGACTGGGATTTGTAAAACTGCTAGCATAATTCAGGGTACTTGGTTATGTTAGGAGAATAACTTGGAATCAAGTTCATTATTGTCAAAATTTTTAAGACTTTACCTAGAACAATGGTCTTATCTCATGATTAACTGGTATAATAATCCAGAAAAACAAAATCTGATACACTGACATATTAATCTTTTTCCCCGGAGCATTTTCTTGTGGAAAATAATATTTTTTCTTTTGACACTCTACTGAAATGGAATTAAATTTTGCATTTAAAATAATATATTTTTTACCTACCTATGAAAATGAAGCCCCCATCTCTTTTACTCATCAATGATGAGGACTTTTTTCACTGTTTTTCCCAGAAGACCATAGTGACTCTATTGGTTGCATAAACATACATGTCAATGAGCTTTTTTTATATAGTTTGTAAGCAAGGGCAAGGTGTTCCATAACATAAACAGGTTTCTGCATATTAACCTTGTTAAGGCATTTCTAAAGCATGAAATATCCTATGAAATTACTACTGAGCAAAGTCACAAAATAGATATAATCTCAGTGGGATCAGTAATTGTTGGTTCTAGCTTTCCATGTACTTAGAACATATTTATGAAGAATATCCACATAAACACATGCATTTGTTTCAGGAATGTAGAGTGTTTAAAGGAAACTATCATAACTCATCCCTCCCTCACTTTTCTGCCTTATATTTCTTTTGTTTCAACAGTCTACTGGCAGCCAACATGATTGTGTTTGGCTGCCAAGTGATTTGCCCAATCACTGAGCTCCATACAATGCAGTCCCAGCAAAGCCTTTGTTCCTCTCTTGATGTGAGGCCCTTCCCTTGGCTGTTCTCTCCTATGAGGTTTCCACAATTTCTACAAAATCTCATGTCATGCAGAGATCTGCAGCCTTTGCAGGTACTCTACAGGGGTACCCACAAGGATGTAACCTTTTTTATCACTAGATTAAGGTCTGTAGCACTGTGAAAGTGGATCTGATATCTGATGTTGCCCTGTTTCACTTAGGTTCAGCGTTACCCAGACCAAAGCTCGTCAAAGGCAGTTTGAGGTTTTATCACTAGATCACTGCAACAGTTACCCTTAAAATTTCAAATCTCAATTTATAACTGACTTGCAAATCCTCAAAAACTGTCTTTCAACCAAAATGAAATTGAGCAGCTGTTATAATCCACAGGCAAACAGGATTGATAAGACTGTGTCATCTTTTCCTTTTAATTTAATTGTAATATTTCTTTACTAAGAAACAGTGTGTTTTTATTTCATCTTTAGCAACCCCATGAACTGGTTGTAAGCCTGCTTATTAATAATAAAATACAAATGTAAGTAATAATGGAGTACCTAAAGTTTGGTTCATTCAGGCATTACATGCTCTAAAAAGTGAGTGACTTTCAAAGTTTTTCATTTAGAAAAATTACAGTTTGATTTTGTGCACACATATAAAGAGAAAATGAGTTTTTAATCTGGACTTCCTAGAATAATCATCCACATAAAATATCTGGTTAAGTTATTTGGGTGACAGCTCTTCTACTTCCATTATTGAATGACCAAATAATGTGATGTGCATTGAAAGAGAGGATAAAAGACTGTCTCTTCAACTACTAAAAATTTGTTTGGATCCAGCTAAATTAATACACATTTTCTCAAATGCACAAACCAGAATGAAATCCTAGTACCAAAGGAAGCAGAGAATAATGTAATTTCACAGACCCATTTACTGTTTGCTTGTAGAACAGAAGCTACTCAAAATACTGGAGCTGAATAGGACATTTTGAGAAGGCAGAATTCTCTTACTGGAATTTGGAAGCAAGGTACACCTCACTGTCAAGAAAACAATGAAAAACAAGTCAGCTGAACCTTTTATTATCTAACAATATTCAAGTATGTTGTCATTGTTTTACTTGCATCTTGGGAGTATTCCAGCTGTGCAAGTATGGTGCCTTCAAAAAAACACCACATTTTCCACCATGTTTGTGCAGATGATGACCATGTTAGATAACACTTTCTTGCTTTCTGTACATGTATATGAAATCAAAAAAGATTGCAAGTATTTATATAATGAAATTAAGATGTATTTAGTCAAGTGAGTGGATGTTAGTAGTCCTACGTGTTTTTGTAAATGCAGCCACAGAAAACATAAATGAAAACAGTGCCTACTGTGCCTTTCTCACTTCTCCCTGCTTCCCCTTCATGTGTGGCACATTTCTCTGCAAAGACATATTGAAAGAGAGAATTATGGGCCTGCTAGAATGTCTGCTTACTGTCTGGAGCACCCATATACCTCACACAGGGATGGCAGAAGAAAAGTGCCTCTGTAACTAGAGCATTGAGGAATGTCTTGTCCTCGTTACCTATTTCTTCCACCCTAATCATGTGTGGTTTCCATGAAAATGTCCATATGGTGATGACAGGCTTCACTCTGTAAAGCAAGATTTGTATCTTTTTTTTCCTGCTTGCTGAAAGTTCTCAGAGGAGCATGAAGAGAAAGAATGGCTTTCAGTCTTACCAGGAGAGTCAAGATGTACAAATTATATTTGCATTGTGCTTAAATTTACTTCATGAAATCATATTTTTGAAATGCATAATGTTCATACATATAATGATACAGATATGAAGAACCAGTTTATAAATTAAACAATCTTATTGACTAGAAAAATAACTGTGAAGAAATAATTGTTTCCAATTACATTTTATCTATTTAGAATGTCTACTAAAACAGTTCAAACTAGTCACTTACAAATACAGATTTTTTAAAAAAATCAAACCCAAGATAGGCCAAATGTCAAGTGCTTTCATTTCCTAGTCAAGTACTACTGGTAAAATACTGGGTCTAACTGCGAATGACATGGGTTCATCATAACCTCACCTTAAGATGAAGTTAATTGTGATTGCAATCATCCACGTAGTATCTTTCCTGGAAAATCTGATAAACTTTCAACTTCAATTGATTCAGCATATTACAATATAATAGATGTGTTGCTTTAGCAAAGCTGTTCAGATCCTCTGAGGTTACAGAAATGTTGAGCTTCTTCAAAAACACTCTGATTCATTTTGACTGTATGCACTTCAGCCTTTATTTATAAAAATGGAATGGAATACGATGAATATGATAAATACACGGGTACTGAGGAAGCTGGTAGAAGAGATTGCCAAATGACTTTCAATCATTTGCCTGCATTCCTGGTCAACCTTGCAGGTTCCAGGAGACTAAAAGTGGGCAAATGTGATGCCCACCTAAAAAAAGGGCAGGAAGCAGGATCATCCAGATATCTACAGGCCTGGCAGTCTGATCTCAGTGCCAGGGAAAGTCATGGACCAGATTATCCTAAGTACCATCTTGTGGTATGTACAGCACAACCTGGGGAACAGGCCCAGCCAACATGGGTTTAGTGAAAGACAAGTGCTGCTTGACCAGTCTGTCCTCCTTCTGTGACAACATAAGCCACTTACTGGAGGAGGGAAAGCCTGTGGATGTGTCTATCTCGACTTCAGTAAAGCCTTTGGCACTTGCTTACTCTCATTTTCCTACAGAAACTGGATGCACGCTTCTTGGATTGGTGCATTGTCTACTGAGTTAAAAACCACCTGGATGGCTACCTCAGACAGAGTGATAATAGAGTTAAATCTAACTGATGGCTGGTCACAAGTGGTGTTCCCCAGGGCTCAGTACTGGGTCCAGTCCTGTTCAGTATCTTTATCAATGATCTGGATGAGGAGATTTAGTACCCTCTTGTTCAAAATAGATACTAAATTGATCAGAAGTGTTAATCTGCTGGAGGGTAACAAAGGTGTGCAGGAGGATCTGGACAGGCTGGTTTGAAGGGCTGAGGCTAATTGTTTGAGGTTCAACAAGATGAAGTCCTGGGTCCTGAATTTAGGCCATAACACCCCCATGCAGTGCTACAGACTTGGGGAAGAGTGGTTGGGAAGATACTGGTGGAAATGAGTTGAGGGATGCTGGTCAATACAAGCCAAGGGTGTGCCCAGAAGGCCAAGAAGGCCAATGGCATCCTGGCTTGGATCTGCAATAGTGTGACTATCAGAACCAGGGCAGTGATCATCCCCCTGTACTAAGCATTGGTGAGGCCCTAGCTTGAATCCTGTGTCCAGTTCTGGGCCCTTTATTACAAGAAAGACATTGAGATGCTGGAACCTGTCCAGAGGACAGCAGAACTCATGAAGGGTTCGGAGCACAAGTCCTGTGAGGACCAGCTGAGGGAGCTGGGAATGTTTAGCCTGGACAGGAGGAGACTCAGGGGAGACCTTATTGCTCTCCACAACTACCTTAAAGGAGGTTGTAGCAAGGTGGGGTTTGACTTCTTCTCCCGTGTAACAGGTTGTCTTGGGGTGAGCTGGCAAAATGCCAGCTGCCCAACACAGTGTCAGAGTTTCCCCCCCCTCTCTGAGAAAAGGGAGGAAAGGAAAAAAAACCCCTCAAACTAGGTTTATACATTAACTAACTATATATATTTATACAGAAAAGAGAAAATTAAGAGTAAACTACAATATAACACACACTTACACAAGTTAGATATAACAACAATTTTCTACCTCCCAGCCTAAAACAGATTCTATCACTCTAGATCTATAAGCACCCCAAAAGACAACCAGCAAGAAACAGAAAGTATAACAACAAAATGTTTCTACTTCCCTGAAACTCAAACAAAATGCAAGTAGCGGCAGCAGCAGCAGCAGGGCCCACTCCAGCAAGACAGCAGCTGCATGTCTTGCCTCTACTTCGGCTGTGATGGAACTGAGTGAACCCCTCCCACTCTTGTATTCATATCTCAGGTTTGCATCATCTGGAATGAAGTATTTCTTTGGTTACTTAGTCCGGTGATACCTGTCTCTGCTAATCTACGTATATTCTCTGAACCTGCTAATTTGAGGCCTAGCTAAAACTACCACAACATGTCATTGATGCAGAAGGTTAATTAAAGAAGATGGATTAATTAAAAATTAATGATTAAGATGTTGATCAGCATGGACCCAGTCCTGACTCTTGTCAAGGTCTAGGGGCACTGCTGAGGTCAGGGACAAGAGGTCCATAATTGCATTGGAGAAATTCATCACATGGAGACCTGCAAATTAGGCAAGCTTGTTGTTGCTTAGGATTGTGTGATTTAGGTAACAGACAGCTGTCTTTGAACTGTTTTTCCAAGGATGCATTGATTTGTTCAATGCCAATGAAGGTCGCCAAACCCCACATACCTCAAGGCAGCCTATGCTGACTGTCGGGGCATACTTAGTTTAGCTGTTTGCTGGAGCTGGAGAAATGGAGGGGGGTTTGAGTATCTGAGAACAGATGTGAACCTGGAGTTGAAAGATGCAATATTAAATGAAGACTATTTATCATGATAACTCTGTCTATATAATTTCATTATATAAGATGTATTTACTCGATAATATGTTCCTGAAAGTGTGGGAGATTTTTTGGTATATCCTGTGTCCTTCCCCACAGCCCTTGGAAGAAACCATTAAACAAAAAGTGTCAGAAGTGAAGTTATTTTTTAGGTTTTGGGGTTAAAAATGTAAGGTCTAATTTCAGAAAACTCTTGAAACCCATGCAAAAGAAAAGCAGAGCTCATCTGCTGCTTGGCGACATTAGTGTGACGCACAACACTGGAACTGTTGGTGTTCTGAATGTGTGGGAGCAGTTAGTTGACAAATCTCAGTGCTTGCCTAGCCAAAATATAACTGTGACAATAACATAGAACTTGTTATGCATCCAGCCTGCATGCTGCCCATGGGAACGCTGCTGTAGGGAGATGCATGGGCTGCCCATGCCCATTGTTGCAGCTTGCCTGTCTGGTACGTGTGTCCCCGCTCCTGTTTGAAAAAGGAGAGATACCAGAAGCAGAAACCAAAGGAGACTCAAACTGAGTTTTCTTGTTTTTAAAGGCAGGATTTTTTGCTTTTTCAGGTCTTGTGAGCTTGGTTTCTGCTGAGTTGTCCCAAGATGATAAGAAGGTACAGATTTCTCCTTATTCGAATAGCTAAGCTTTGCTTAGGTTGAGAAGCAGCAACCTCTGCACCTCCCAGAGCTAACAAATAAATGCTACCCTGCCAGACATTCCCTGGTATTCCTATCCTGCAGGAATAGTTACTTGTGTAGATGATTATTATTTGAAAAAAACCTGTTACGTAGTTTTGTACTGGAAAGTCTGGTTGGATAAGCAAGCTCTGATTTTGGATCAGAAAGCTCCTGTGTTTATAGTGAACCGTAGTGCCTTCAAGGAGCTTGCACCTGTGAGTCTGTGATCACCACAACCTGTCTAGCATAAGCTTCATCCTTGAGACAGCATGAGGAGTTAGTCTCTGAGAGAGACCTTGTGGGAAACTGTGACTCCTTAACTTGACTTAGATGTGAAATGTGCTTGATGTAAACAATAGGGCTGCTTCCATTGTCGTATGCTTAGAGGTATCTAAACAGTTATTGAGAGAGACCTATGTATGTGAGAAGTCCCATTACAGTTAGTCAGTTGTATTTGATCTCTAGTCTTATATTCTGCTTTTTGTTTATGTCTCTGTTTACAAAACCAGAAAATCTTTGTGTTGGTATTTTTTAATCATATTTTAAGGAAGCAACTTGATTATTACCTAAACTGGGTATGAAGCTAAAATAATAATTCAGTAATTGAGAGAAACAAAATCTTGTCAAATTGGAAAAGTCTGTTAAAGATAGTATCTTCTCAATAGCAAGTAACTAGAGCTTTTTTTTAATAACCTCTGAATTTAGTGGAATGTTGCTGAGCTGATAGGTCTTTTGATAGGTCATTTTTATAAATGTGGTGACCTCTGTAGGACTTTTGCTTGTTTGTTTGTTTGTTTGCTGGTTTTGGTGTGTTGTGTTTTTTTTTAATTTTAATTACCATCTGTGTGGAAGATTGACCATTTGTTTGGGATTCATATGTTACTAATGCAATCTGGGTCATATCAGAATTATATCTCTGTGGTATGCACACATTTTGGAGTCTCTGTTGACAGTGTGGTTTTCAGCAGAGTGTTGCAGCTCAAGAGTCTTGCTGGGGGAAATGATTCCAGTTCCCTATTGACTGTCTCTTGATGTAACAGAAAGGCTGTATTTGACTCTATGAAGAATGAACTGAACTGTGACATTTCCACAGATGTGAACAGCTCAGGCACTGGATGTAGGCATCTTAGAAATATATTGCTCTTTCCTCCATAGCACTGTATATTGGCTAGTCAGAGCACAATTAAACTTTGTAAGAGAAGAACAGGCTGAAAATAGAAGTTTACATGGGAAATGAATTATGGTTTGGTCTCTTTGAATGTGTTTAAAATTTGAGTCCCTAAAGTTCACATGCATATCTTAGTGTGGAAGTTGCATCCTATGTCAGTTGTGTTTATAAAAATGGCTAAAATGAAGTGAGTGCTGCTTGATAGTGTTTGAACTAATTCTGAAAGCCTGTAGGACAGCTTGCAGCTAAGCACAAAACCAACTATTTTTCTTCAAAGGTATAGGTCAATTTTTCTGTTCCTAGCCTTTCCGAGACTCTGTGGTTCCTTATGAAGAAAATGAAGATCATTTTTTGTTGGGCAGAGGTAAGACAATTAATAATTTTAACTTCCCAAAATCTAGTGATACATACTGTGATGCCAATCACATGCAAGGCAGTTTCTTTAAAAGAGGTGAAGGCAATTGACATTGCAGCCTACCTTGGCAAAAGATCAATCAATTATGTCAGAGGTGGAACCTCTTTCAAACTGTCTCTAGCATACATAGGTGGTGTATCCAACAGTATCATGATGACAGGATTTTTCAGTAGTATATTAGCTGTTGTAGCAACAACAGTCTTGAAAGTAGTATCTGATAAAGCCAACATACATGACTGAAAGTAAAATGAAGCATGTAGAAATATTTCAATGTCACAGTGAGTTGTGGGGCTGGTAGGAGAATAGCCAGTTGCACTAGATAGTACTTTCAGAGATTGAAGCTCAGCTGGAAAGGTATTTTCAAGTTTTGCAGAGTGCTCCAAGAGCAATGTGCAAACATGGGCTTATGCAAAGCACAGCAAGGTGGAAAAGCTGAGTAACTAAGCTCTGCTAGTGGCAGCTGATGTACCAGGCAGAGACTGCCAGGCTGACGTCACTGGCCTGTGGTCCAGTGCTGAGCTCTGAAAGAGCCGCCCGAATAGTGGCATTCAGACAGCCTGTACACAGATTTTGGTGCTGCCAGATAAGGATTCATTCTGTGTGTGCAGAAAGAGAGGGATATATGTGCGTGAATGGAGGTAGTATATGATAGGGGAAATGAACTGACATAAACTTAGCGGCACAGTTGTAAGTTATGAAGTTGGCAGATTATTATCTCACTAAACCCAGCATCTAATTATCTATTCTTTAAGTTATTATTGTGCCAAATACCTGTACTTCAGCCATTTAATCGTTTTGGTCTCACTGTTCCATCCAGGGAATATGAGAGCTATTTAAGGAAATTGGTACTAGTATCAAAAATACTAATACTCAGAGTTATCCTAACTTTAGTGCTTTTGAGAATAGGACACTGTAGCAGTCTTTGTCTTGTTCAAAAATGCAATGTATAGGAGATGTTAGTGACCATAGGCTGAAGTCTCTTTTATCAAGTGTTATGGGTTCACCTAGGTGAGCCTAAATTTATGTTTTGGGGGCCAGACTAGGCTGGAATTTTCAGGTGACTTGAGCTGGGCTGGGCTAGCTGACAGCTGACTTCTTCTAACCAATGATATTGTATTCCATACCATATC
>JAOXXN010000444.1:264153-277955 GCA_026770055.1 Myrmophylax atrothorax
TATATATAATTTCAAGAACCAGAATCAAAGACAAGGTGATTTCCTCGCTTTTGACAGGAACTCCACCGAAATGCATTTACTTTATACTATTTACTATTGATTATAAAAGGAATACTTTTAGGTGCAATGTCGAGAAAAGAAAGGTATAGATGGGCTAATTGATTGTTTTTACAATGAACTGTTTGATGTACCCTTGGTTTTAAATTAAAAAAAAGTCTTCTAATTCAAATATAGCTACTTACACAGATTTATCCCTTTATATATGCTCTTTGGAGGACTTGCATATTTGTATAAATCAAGGCAGCATTACCTATTTTATAAAAAAACCCCAAATATTAATAACATAGCTGATGAAATCTTGATACCTTCTTAGGAATCTCACAGGATCCAAGGGAGACTTGCAGGATCACCAACTGTAAAGGTTCCCTACTTCAAAGCTATTTAAGTAATTACAAAATTCAATAAAAGCAAAGAAAAATAGTATTTATCACCCAAATAATAGAAAACATTAAGGTCTGCAGGTCTTTTTATCCCATAGCCCAGATTCTCACAACATGTTTGTAGTAATTATATCTTATTAACACTAATTCTCCTCCAGAAGTTCCACCAAAATTCTCTGAGCAATAACTTGCCACAGCAAACTCCTAAGTTATTATCATTCACTGTTGGGTAAGTCCCTGTAGATGTTATTTTATTGTTATTGAAGAGTCCTACAAATGAAAAGGAAATGTGTTTAAAGCTCATGTGGTTCAGAAATCAGTCTAATCAGGTTCTCACTTGTTTCTCAAATTTTCCCTTCAGACTCTTGAAAGCTTTCTCAATGTTACATATCTCCCATGATGTATTGAGTTTTACAGATTTCCTTTTTTTAAATGCCAGATTTTCAGTATTTATATCATTATTGTTTCTTGTACCTAGATCTCTAATTTTGGCTCTTTTCACTTGTGTGTAATGGATATTTTCCTGTGATCCACCTGCCTGTTCTGTGAGGTACCCATGTACTCTTCTTATGAGCTTACATGGCTGCATACCATTGCCAGGACAGCCAGGGTGTTGTGGGAGGCTGTTGAAGGGTGCCTATCCATCCAACCCTACCGCTAACCTGGTGAGAGGCTGCACTGTGGTTCACAGATGCCCCGGCAGGGACTGGCCAATTGGTCTCTCAATAGTCTCAATCCCAGATGGCTGAATAGAACCGCAGTATTACCTCAGATCATGCCCAGATGTTGCCTGGAGAGGTCATTAAAGTAGTAGTCACTCTTATCATACTTTCCAAGAAAAAATCTATTAACACAATGTAAATGAATAGTATGAATACAACCCATACTCAGAAGTCCTGTACTACTTGGATAACAGAATGACTCAGCAGTGCTCACCTGAGGCTCATCTCATGCCCAGAGAGTATCTCCCAACTCTTGCTAAGTGTCCCCCACTCCTTGCTCTTGCTAGAAACACAATCTTACAAGATGAAAGAGAGGGAACAGTTTTTAAGCTCTTAATGAACGCCTTCCATCCATCTGCCCATTTAACATACTGAAATATTTTTAACATACATTTATCTCTCTTTCACTTAGTTTTGCATGTTTGTTCCACAACATAACGTATTTCCCACTAGTACTAATAACTGTCACCAGCAACACATTGGTTTGTGTCCAGCTTAAATTCAATACACCCCCCATTGCTTTTCAGGCTGTCTGTCTGATTTCCTTTGGTTGTAATCTTGTCCACTGGTCCATGGAGAACTCATCATACCTGACTGCTGTGATGCCCTCTCTGTCCATGCTGTGTCAGTTTCAGCAGATGCTTGCAAATTGCTCTAATCCCTTAGTATATTCCAATTTATTTTTTCCAAGAAAATGGTAAATTATTTTAATTTTTACTGTTTGATATCTGTTATTCCTGCCTAAAATTCAACCTCAAACTCAGTGTGCCTGCTTTCCACAGAAGGTACCTTTCTTGTAGCATTTTGGTATGTTGCCCTCATTGATGTCCCAAGACAGTCATCTTCCAGAAACTTGTTTGTGTTGAGTTTTTCACTGTGAAATTAATTGCTTTATTGAGATTTAATTCTGACTCTTGCAGAAGTCAGCATTTGAAACCATGTCACTTCATTAATAAGACTATCATGAAATCAGCTCAAGTTCAATGATTTTTTAACTTCCGCCATTTCCCACCCTCTCTGCACCCTTCACCTTGCAAATTCCTTTTCTTTAAGGAATTAGTCTCAACCTTTGTATTTAAACCAGTGATTGAACACTACCACAGTCACGGTAGTGAACGTTTCTCTTTGTTCATGAAGGCATTGTGGCTCTTTCAATTAGATGTTTTGGGGAAGATATAGTCAATGTTCTCTACAGCTATATCTTAATATAGACACACAGACCACAAATACCACCTTCAAGGATGGATGAGGCAGCAAATTCTATTCATGCTCAAGCTAAGTGTAATTTCAGTTGTTCTCCAGAGTCTCCAGGGTACAAACTGGAAAAGAAACTCTACAACATAACCTGTAACTGTACTTGCAAATTGCTTAAAAAAAGTAAAATGATGAGCATTCTTTTTTGTATTTTTATTTTGAGACTACAAAAGATCAGTAACAATAATATACTAAAAAATACAACTTTTCATCTTGGGTTGATATGAATACTATTTCAATGGATTAATTTGTTTGGCCTAAAGTTTGTTCGTTGTTTATATGAGATTTTGAGGTAGAGAATGGAAATTATAGTCCTGGGACAGAATCCTTTCTTGGCTAGATACTGTGAACAATGAAAAATGTATTGTGTCCCAAGTAACTCTCCTCCTCATATGAGGCAATAACTCTATAGAGACTAATGAGAAGCACTGATCTCAGTGATTAGTCAACTTTTCTTTCAGTGCAAGAAAACATATATCAGTTGAAGAAAACTGTTTGTCTATTTGCACGTTAAACCTCAGCAAACCAGTCATGAAATTTCATAGGATTCATTTTGTTCATTAGGTCTGGTTTTTCTGGCACTTGAAGTGGAATAGAAATACCTTAGCCTCTTCTAATATGCTTTAACACTTTCATGATTTCAAAATGAAAAAGGAAAAAAAAAGAAAACATTGGAAGTCACTGGCTAGGATGAGGTCTACGGTTAAGATTTCTACTTTTAGGAGCAAGCTAACTTCCTATTCCTATAATCTGATGCATAATGTTGCAGCTTTCTATAAACTCTATTAATCTTGTTTTACCCCTTCTGACTGCAGCCAAGTTAATTCCTAGCTCCCTGTTCACAGATTTTACATAAATAGTCAAAAAAGATAAAGTCACAGTGGGGAAAGGGAAAGCCAGCATGACCTCAGTACCCCTCATCTCTTGCATTTTTCAGTGATATAGCTGAAGTCACTGACTGCCCTACTTGCCTGTAGTACAACAGCATACAGTTCATAGTGAAGTCCCTTAATGGGTCAGACCATTAGAATGCACAACTCAGTGCATTCAGGCATGCATCTCTCATCCTAATTGAATCCAATCAAATAACAAGATCAGTACAGCCTCTAAATAATTTAAGCTGTTAAAATGCCACTGCTAAGGCTCTTTGTGCCTTTTTCAGGGTGTAGCTGCTTCATTCTCTAGGAATAAAGGAGGAAAAATATGAAATTTCCTTTGCATGTTTGTGAATAAATTTAATCTTCAGTTTTGTTAACAGTTGTTATATTTCATCTCTGTCGTATGTCTTAGTTGGGGTTTTTGTAAGTGTGTGGTTTTTTCTTAAAGTGAAAAGTGCTAGTCTAGCTTTTTGGGGTTTTTGCTAGATTGTTTTTCTTCTTTCTGTTGTGCTGTTCAGAGAGCTGCAGCTCTGAGTGGCTGCCAAGAGAGATGGTTTTGTACATAAGAAACACATCGTGCCTCCTCTGCAGATGCAGGAATCTGACCTACTCTATTCCTCCAAAACACTTCAGGTGCCTCTAAGGTTCAGCAGGGTTATGTTCCCCTTATCCCAAAAGCAGTTCAATGTGGTTTAATCTTTTTGTGTTTAAAATGTATGATATTATATTCACAACTTTGTTTTTCAGCAATAAATATGCTCCCAGTGAATAAATCCATCTCATAATCATTTTGCCTTCGACAGCCATGTGCCTCCACGTCTAAAAGACCAGGTCACGTCAGGTAGCACAAATGCTGAGCAGTGACCTTGAGCAGAGATAAACTCCATTGCCTTCTCAGCAGTTTTTTTACATTTCCTGTAGGCAAGAGTTCAAGTGCATTAGTAGAGAATAGAGGGAAGCTAGTAGCCGAATGATAATTCTATCACTTTCCCCCCTTTCTCTTGCTGATTCCAACAGCTAAGGGGACAGAGTTATACTTCTATTGGACAAGCTGAATTTGATAAAAACATTGCATATTATCCTCTAAGTTACACTCAAAATTGCTGTCTACATAACCTTTTTGAATAATTACTGTCAGAGAACAATCAGTCATTTAAGTACCTAACAGTAAAAATATGAGTTCAAATTTCTTAAAATTGCAAAGGTGGCTTACCTCTCCCTATTTATGATAGCAAAACATTGAACTTTAACAGTTGTAAATCTGTAAATCATTGATACTAGTAACAATGTTCTAGGAGACAGAAAGCAAGGGGGGAAATAATGTTCCTTCTGTTTAAAATGCAGTGTTTGTAAAATAGTTTGGTCCCATGTTTACTTCCCAATATTTCTGCAATATCTTTTTATGGGAGGGGTAGAATGAGTAACTACGGTACAACTCTAAGGCATTTTCTTAGGCAAAATGCACATCAAATTCTGCTAGTACAAGAGACTATATATATAGCTTTATGTATAATGAGGACTTATGTACATGTTCTTTTAAAAATATATTTTTGTGAGTATATCTTATCACTTAAAAAAGAAATTTAAATTCCCCAGACACAAAAACCCTCATAAAAGATGAATGTATCTGTACACCAAGTATGTAAAGTGAAAAATCAGAGTTCAGAAACAGACATTATTTCAAGCCTCTCAAACACTACTAGCAGGGAGAGGCTGACTCTCTTAGGCAGAATGAGTTTCAGTCTTGTGCACAAGCTATAAATCAAGCACAGGTCTTTAATGTGACCATGTCTGGCTCTCTGCAAAGCTGTAACAGCACTGGGCACCATCCTACCTGTACAATGCTGGTGTAAGGGCTATTTGCAGTAAATAATGTCGGACTCTGTGAGACACAAGGTGTGGAGGAGGGAAGAAGAAAGAACCAGTATTCCAAAGGAAAAAAATACCACTGCCCAAAACAGTCACTGTGGAAAGGAAATTAGTGAATTCAAGGTCATTAATGTATCAGCTGCTAGGAGCACACCTCAGGGCTCTTCCTGGGTATTAGACTCTCATGTTAGTTATCACTGAACCTGTTTTTGTATCCCCATATCTGTTGGTTTTTCTCTCCACTCCTTACCTCTTTTATTACAGACCTTTCCCTTTGTGAAGTTGTAAGGGAGGCATAGAACTAGTTTCTGTGACTTGTTAAAGGCACCAAATTATTCAACTAATGCAAGTGTTCAATAGTGAAAAATTGCCTTAGAGTTCTTAGATTATTAAACGCTTATTATTAAGACTCTTTCTCCAGATAAGTTTTCTGCCATGACCTTCTCACTGTAAGGTTTAGCTGCCACTGCTGCAGACCCTCAAGCCAGAGAGAGGTGACAGTAGTCCCTCTGAAACCCAGCAGTACCAACATTGACACAATGTGCATCACAGCTGTTAAGGATGGCTGGAGGCAGAAAGCCTCTTAGAGCAGTGTGATTGCTATGTCTCCTCCTTGCTGAAAGCTCATGTGAGCCTGCCTTGAAAATGCTGCCATAACAAAGGTGAGTTTTGGGATACATGTTCACAGAAGAAACCACACGTCTCAAAAAACAACAAACTGCCACTGTGACTAAATCCCTGATTTGTTTGCCACAGATTGATCATTTCTAATAACCATGAAAATTATGATTTAAACTTTATCTAAGGTTCTGAGATGACTTAGCATGCATCAAATAAATCTTTTTGTCTAATAAATCTTACTGCTGTTCTTAGACATAACATGCTTTTACAGCTCGATAATCTAAAGCACAGATGAAATAGCTTTTTTTCCCCCCACAATCAGAAATTTTAAGACAAGAAAGGATCATCATACCATCTGTTTGCTTGTCCATTGCATTTCATCATATTCCCACTGAAGTGAAGCCACTGAAATTTGGTGTAACTAAGAATAAGCTGCCATGGTTATGAATATTTGAGTTAGTTCATTTGAAAAAGTCATCATACTCCCAACTAAAACACCTCTATGATGCTTGTCCATTGCAACACCTTAGTTTTTTCACTTAGTAGCACATTTGCAACAAATTGGTCTGAATGCAGGATTAGTTTCCATGTCATCACACCTCCCAGCCAAATGCTTATAATTTATCTAAATGTCCTATGTCTCACACCTGCAGTCTTATGGATAAACCATACAACACATTACCTAGAACTGAGTCACTCCTCACTCAAATATAGAGAATCCATCACTTTTATGGGCATTATTTTACTGGATAATCAGCCTCATTTAAAAATGTGTTATATTAGTATTTGAATGTGGCTGGCTTTAACTTGCAGCAATTGACTCCTGCTATTCACTTCACAGGTAGCTTAAAGAGCCCTTTAGTTTCATGTATTTTGTCACCTTGGAGCACTTGCACACCATTATCAAGCTGTCTCTTCAATGATACAAAGAAGTAAATTGATTAAGCTCTGTATTCCTTACCAAAACCACCTTTCTTAGCTCTGGAAAGTGATTATTTTCCTTCTCTGAATTTCCACCTATTTTTAAAGCTATGCAAAAAAACCCCAAAACACCTGTATATAATATTCATGGACAGTGATTTCATATTTAACACATGGAGTTTTATGCGTATCCTTGTGTTCTCCTGATTGTTTTCTTCCCTTATTTTAGAAGTAAATATAATCTCAGAATTTAAGTAACAGATGTTCCTGTAAAGTTATTTGTCTCTCACAAACTTTAAATCCTTCATGATTACTGCTTTCTAGAATACAGATGACCATTCTATATAACATAGTGTTGTGTTTTCCCCCCTAGATTATGTTTTTTTTCTTGGATTTTGCTAAAACTGTTCTGTTCTAGTACTCTCAGCAGTGCACTGCAGGTCTTGCTTGGATTGACTGACCTACTTCCTGTTCTGGGGAGTTGAAAACTGTGTGCAGTATCTCTGTGTAGCCTGCCTAAGTGAGTGCCAAAGCAGTGGAGACAATCCTGTCCCTTAATTTACTGGTTAGTTCATACAGCCTAGGATACAGATGGTCTTCATAGCTGCCAGAGCATGCTGCTGGTTTCTGCTCATCTTCCTGCCCACCTATATCCTCGAGTCTTTCCACTAGAGCTCCTGCCAACCAAGCAGTCTGCTGGAGGGGTTATCCCTCCCTGGGGCAGTACTTCCATTTGTCTTGTTGAATTCCAGAAGACTTCCATTGTCCTGTTCCTTCCTCCCTGTCCAGGTCATTCCAGATGGTAGCCCTGACCTCAAGCACATCCACAGTTTCACCAATTTGGTGTCAACTTCAAGCTTGACATGAGTATAGTCCCTCTGCTCCTCCAGGGGCCATAACACAATCAGGTCACATCTCAGAACAGACCTCTGCAGGAATCACCTTGATGCTGATGTTACCCACCATCCTCTGAGTCCAATCGTCCAGCCAGTGTTTCCTCCATCTGGTTGTACACGTACGCAGACAGTAAGGATCTTTCTCGGATTCAAGAGGGTTTGAGAAGAAGTCAAAAGCTTTGTTAAAACTCAGGAAAATGTTGGCCTTAGAAGTGCTGGACAGACTTTTCCTTTTACAGAAAGAAATACTCAGAACTGTGAATGAAAACCATCTGATTTGGACTATGGTTCAGTTTACTTTGGTTAAAATATGTTGGTTATGTTTGTATGGTTATTTGACTTATACCTGTGCTCAGCAGAGTAAATTCCTAAAAGCGAGAATAAAAGGAACCTCGCCTGGGAACTAGTTGAAGGTTTGTTGAAAAGGTATATGGGTGACCAAGGTATATGTGTGACATTACCTGAGTCTGTTGAGCAAGAACTGTGATTTTTTTATATAATTGAATTTATTTTTTGTTTTTTAATATGATGACTAGTGTGATTACTCCATTACCCCTATCTGAACAGAGGTACAAAATAGGTTGGCCTTAGATATGCTACTGTTAAAAGAACAAGGAGTGTGTGGAATGCTAAATCTATCAGAAACTGAATGTTGTATAACACTTCATAATACTTCAACCTCCACTGAGGAGTCACCCGGAACTTGTTTCAAGCAAAACAACTGTGGGAACTCTTTGACGGTTCATGAGTTAACTCCATCGTAGAGACCCTAGGACTCTCGGGGTGGGGAAAATGGTTGGCACATATTGGAGTAATGATTATTATTGGGTAATTGGTTTTAATTATTGGCATTGGTCTAGTTAAATGTTTGTTAAAATGCTTGTTCACCTCCCTTTTGCCTTCTGTACACTACGTTCACACCACCACCAGTGAAGAATGCTATATCAATGCTCCCTGAGACAATGCAGAAGCACAGACTGGAATGTAGTAGACCGATTACTGAGCTTGGCTTCCACTGGTAATGCAATGGACTGATTACAGAGCTGTGTTTCTCCATTGTCTTGGGTAAGAGCTCTGCCCTACACAAGATGAACTGTATGCAGGAGCTCTGGGAGATGTTCTACTGACCACTAATACAATGCAAGGTGTGGTGGGAAACTCAGTTTACCATTGTCATAGTTTGAGGGAAAAAACAAAATGTTTACCATAAAGCAGAGGAGAGGATTCCTCTACAATAATCACGTCACTCCTTATTAAATTTAAGAAAAAAGAACTTTAATTAGAAAATGGATATAAGAAAGATAACTGTTCTTAACTACAACTATATATATACGTATATATGTAGGTATAACTGTAAACAGACCAGAGCAAACTACTCCCCTAGGACTAAAAGTAAAAAACAAAAGAGAACAACCCTGAAACAGTAGGTTCCTCCTGGATCAGTTATATTTATGGACAGTGTAATTGTCACACCTTGGCTGGCTGCCAGGTGAATTCTTAGTCTTTTCCCAGCGAGGCAGAGACAAAAGGTGAACACTCAATGGACTCTCTCCCTCTCTCTTTGTCCTTTGTCCCAAATGAAGAAGGAAAAGCTGGGAGTGGAGGGATGGTGATAGTTCCCAGGAAGAAAAGGTCTGCAGCATGTCCCAGAAGCAGCCGTGACTCTTCTTGCTCTCTCTCTCTCTCTCTCTCGTGTTGCTGCTGCGGTGTCATGGGTTAGCTGAGTAGGCCTAAATTTAGGCTTTAAAGTTCAGACTAGGCCTGGGATTGTCAGCTCACTTGAGCTGGGCTGGGCTAGCTAACAGCTGACTTCTTCTAGCCAGTAATGTGGTATTCCATACCATATTATGACATCATCTCAGAAGGAGTATGAGCCAGTGTGGGAGTGGCTTGGGGAGTTGCTTCGTAGCTGTTGTCCCAGCAGGACACACCGTGCCGTCCCAGGAGAGACAGGGAGGCCCAAGCCCACAGCACCGGCTCACCATCATGTTATCTTAGGGAAGTAAAATGTTTGTTCTTAGTTCTTCTCTCTGCTTCAGTCTGTCTCTGGGGAATTGACTTCTCTAGAATAATTTGTAGTAAAAATGTTAGAATTTGTGCTTACTGGGGAGTGGGAGGTTATTTCTTGTTATACATAACTTGTGTAAGTGTGTGTTAAATTGTAGTTTTCTCTTCATTTTCTCTTTTCTGTATAAATATATATGTAGCTAGTTTAAGCATAAACCTAGTCTGGAGGGTTTTTTTCCCTCTCCCTCTTCTGTTTTCACTCTGTCTTGGAGAGTTGGCATTTTGCCAGCTCAACCCAAGACTTGCAGCAGGGCAGGCAAGTTGCGATGCTGCGGGTGATGGTAAAGCCAGAGCCATGACTAGGCCCACAATGCCGAACCAGGAGGACAACAATAGCAAGAAAAACCAGCTCACTAAGCAGCAGCAGCAATGAGCAGGAGAATGGCCTCTCTCCAACAGCAGCACACACAGCTGCAGCATTCAGTTAGAGCTGTGGATGTCTCAAAAAAACCAAAAGAGACCGTGCAAGCCTGTTCCCCACCACACCTTCTCCCAGCCCACCTCCCACCCAAAACCATGAAGCAGGAATTCGTAGCAGTTGACTACTTTTTTTGTTAACTAATGTCATGGGGAATTAGACATTCAGTCTTTGAATTCTGTACTGGCAGGGAGAGAATTTTTTCTTTAACATCCCAAAACTACAACAACCATATATGGAACACTGAGTGAACCCTACCTGGATACTGAAGGACCAGCCAATTGTTGTCAGGAAAAACTTTGCCTGGATACCAGTGAACTAGCCAGTTGGCACGAAGGGCTAGGTTATTTAAGGCAGTGCCCAGGGTGCCAGGGATCTGGCTCCAGCCCCTTCTATTAGTCCTGCTCCTGTCCCCCAGTCCAGCTCCTGCTTCTGCTCCTTCTGTTCCTGCTGCTGCTGCCTTCCTGGACCTGTTTGACCCCTGCTGCTGCTCGCTGGACTCCTGCCTTTCTTCTTCTATGGCCCCTTCGACTTCTGCCACTAGGGAGGCATCCTGCCTGTGTGCTTACTCCTGAGAGACTGCCCAACCAGCGTCCACACAGCATCTCCTGGTGGTGGTAATCTTTCCTGTGCTTCTGACCTTAGCCTTTCACTTTTTCCTATTTTATTATCTCCGCTTTTCCTGTTCGGTCCCTTAGGTTATTAAAGTTTATCTTCAGCCTTCCCCTGTCCTTCTCCCTCTCCCCACATTTCCTCCACTTATTGTTATAAGAATAAAGTTAATTAATAATCTGTCTGGAACCCAATATTTGGCACTGTTTGTGCCTTAATCTTGCTTCTGGGTACTCTTTAAGAACCACATTGCCCTCCACATCCAAGCAGATTGTGACACAACTCAGCAGGGAAGGATCTGGGTTCTAGTGGAAAACAGGCTGACCATGAGAAAGCAATGCTCCCACTCAGAAAAGAAAGCCAACAGTCTTCTGGGCTGTCACAGGCAGAGCATTGCCAGCATGTCCAGGGAGATTTTTCTTCCCTATCCAGCAGCTGACATGCTGACTTCAGTTCTGAGCTCCCCAGTATAACAAAGACATGAATTTGATGAAGCAAGCCACATGCAGGGCTACAAAGATGATTAAGAACCTGGAACATCTTTCCCATAAGCAAAGATGACTGTGACTGTTTATCCCAGAGAACAGAAAGCTTAGAAGCATCTTATTCATGTTATACCTGATGGGAAGGAAAGGAGAAGGGTGGGCTAGACTCTGCTCAGTAGAACCCACTGACAGGACGCTGGGCACAGTTAAAACACATGAAATTACATCTGAACATGGCAAAAAACTTTTTCCACTCTATGGGTGGTCAAACAATAGCATAGATTTTCTAGAGAGGTTGTGGAGTATCCATTCTTGAAGATACTCAAGATACCGTCTGGACACAGAGCATAACCTGCTCTGGCTGATGCAGCCTGAGCAGAGGGATTGAACTGGAAAAATTCAAAACCATTCTGTGATTCATTGCTTTTAGCTTAAAGTACCACCTGTTAACCTGAATAAATGATCCATTTTTTAATTTAGAAATATTTTCTTATCAAGATTGTCTTATAGTTTCTGCCTATAACATTCTAATTGACATTACCTTAAAGTGGGAGTTTATTGATAGTTTATTCATGTTGAGAAGCTTATTGTCATAGCTCACATGTTAAAAGGCTGGGGGCTAAGTACCATCAGCTTATAAAGATTGGCTATGGCATTTTCAGTCTTTCATTTGTTATGATCTTTTTAACTTAATGCTAGTGCTCTAAGCATATCTAACCTCATGGTTTCTTTCACAAAGTAATTTATGTTCATGTAGAAGACTCCTAGCACACACAGCAATGGAGACTTATTTTATTAGTGGGAGGGCTTTGTGTTTGTGTGTGGGGGGGTTTTTTTCCTAATGTAGTTTTAGACACCGGATTAATTTTCCAGGAATAAAATTGTTAATTTGCAGGTTTTTTTAGATATAGTCATGACTACATGGACACATTATTACTCTGCAGGGGGAACGTTGTCAGACACAAGGCACTCTGCCAGAAATGCACATTCTCCCTGTGCAGCAATAACACACACAAATGATCATGACTATGAAGTTGTATTTGTTTAGTTATTTAGAATTATTTCATCTCTGCACTGTATCCTGTTGACCTATTTTTGAAAAATAAAAGGAAGACTGTAACTATGAAGGTTGAAGCTATCAAAGCCACTGAGTCAAAATATATAATGGATTAAAAAAGAATCTGAGTGGAAAGGGTTTTTTCAGTATTTTCTGATTTCTTATTAAAAAAAAAAAAGAACACATCTACTTTCAAAATAATTCCAGGTATACTTGCCTGACATAATTCTTTTGTTTCAGCTTCAACCTTCTCTCAATAAACATCAGTGTAAAAGTTGACCTTACCATCTTATCCCTAATTGCTGTCTCTAACATATTTCGTTTCTAGATCCCTTTGATAACCCAATGTAATACAACATGTGAAACTCCAAGTGAAACCAATTGACCTCATCTTCTTTTTTTTCCATATGGAAGCAAGGCAGTTTGTATGATTTACAGCACTGCCTTGCTTGTTCTTGCTGATGAGCTTACCACATACCATTTCCCTCCTCCTCCCCTCTCCATTCCTAGCACCAGGACCCACCACCACTCAGCCCCTCCCCCATCTGGAAACTCCTTCACACACTTAATTGTCTCTGTGGCTCTTTAAATTTCCCATCAGAGGAACTATCTTTTGCCCCTGTCTTATAACCCCTAACCTTCTTTCTAATAAAACAATCAAATACTACTTTCAACTTTCCAAGTGCTCAGTCAGTCTCCCTTGCCCTTTGCTAGCCTCTTCACCCTTGCCCCAGAGTCTGCAGAGGTCATTCCTGTTATATATCGTAATGAAAGCCTGTGAGCGTTTGTAAAATTTCTATGAAAGGTACTAGCTAAGGCCTAATTTTCTGCAGAGGAGGAATCCAACAAATCTGTTTTGTCTACTTTCACAATAAAAGACTGTTAAAAAACTTGGCAAAAGAGACCTCAGTATTTCACATATATTATTGAATGTGCATATATATATATATATTATTTTCCCCATCTGTATCTGCTTTTTCTGTCTAATCCCTGTATTGATGGTCCAGGCTCCAAAAAGCCCCAGGAAACTGATGTTTCTGAAAGTGTTCATCCTTTCTTTGACCTTCCAGAGTGCTACTGAAGTACAGATACATTTTGTTTGGTGCACCTTATTTCTGCCTTTACATTTGGCCTTTATATACCCTAACCCACATATTCTCTAGAACATGAATTATGCTGAGCCACACCTATAATTGAAATGGGACCTATAGGCTTGGTAAGGGATTTGATGAGGTTTCATCCACAATGCAAAGCTCTTGAGAAAAGTAATACACTACGGACCTGAGTGAATGGAGCAGAGAGTGTTTACTTTTTAATTGTGAGGGAAATTTTATAAAAGGCCCTTTCATTTTCCAGCTTGCCATTTTATCTGTCTCAGAATGTATTGCTGTCACTATAATGAAAAGTTTTTCAGTCTATGTTGGTAGATCATAGACTGAGGGCAATTAGCAGGGCTGAATACCAGACATCTTGTCCATAAGTATATGTTGTGGGTTCACCTAGGTGGGCCTAAATTTAGGTTTTGAAATTTGGACTAGGCCTGAAATTGTTGGGTGACTTGA
>JAOXXN010000444.1:278055-288500 GCA_026770055.1 Myrmophylax atrothorax
AAGTTTCTAAAGTGCTTTGTAATTAGAATGGTAGAATTTGTGCTTATTGGGAAGTGGGAGGTTATTTCTTGTTATACGTAACTTGTGTAAGTGTGTGTTATATTGTAGTTGTCTTTTAGTTTTCTCTTTCCTGTATAAATATATAGTTAGTTTCAGCATAAACCTAGTTTGGAAGGTTTTTTTCCCTCTCTCGGCTGGTTGGGAGAGGGGGAAGAACCCTTTTACTCTGTCTTGGACAGTTGGCGTTTTGCCAGTTCAAACTAAGACAACATACATGCATATTCAATAATTTGTCCCATTTGAATTAATTTCCAGATGTTTTCTGATGAAGATAATACAACAATTGGACTATTTTTATTACTCTATTTCCTTTTTTAAAGTCATACTATTTTACAATTTTATCTGAAAAAAAAAGTTAAAGTTATCCCTAAGGTTACATCATTTGCTCTTCTTCTTGCTCTATTTACTTACTGTGGCCAAGGATCAGAAAGAAAGAGTGCCAAACAATAAGGAGTACACACATTAAATGCTTGTGGAACATATGGTCCTGCCAATTTTTTGGAATAAATTTTCTGTGATAGTGATAGCTCCAGAAAAGGATACTTGTACCTTAAAGTTCAACTTTTGAGGGCCTAATTCCCTGAAGTAGCATCGCTGTGCAAAATGATCTGTCCAGACTTCCTGTAGAGTACATGCAGGCAGTGATCTCCAGCATGTAATGATGATTCCTTGTCTTACGATGATCCCCAGCAGAAGGTACCATGTCTCCTCTGGAAAGAAAGCACCTACATCTATACCAAATCTATACTCTTGTTGCTTCTTAAGGAAAGGGTCACCATTCCTCAGGGTAGGCTGACACTGCCCATCTTTCCCCGAAAGAGCGCCGCTGACATTAGGGATGCTATTGGCAGTTGGTCTCTTGGTCACATAACAGCTGGGTTCAAAGGGGGGTTGAATTTTTTTCAAATCCTTCTGCTCCACTAAAAAGCAATAAACTGAACAGACTTTGGATTAAATGTTGTATGGTCATGACAATACAGGAAAACATAAAACTAGCAGTGGTGTGAGAACCTGTCTCATCTCCCTGTCTTAGAACATAGGCTGAGCTGCTTTAACACGTTTTTCAATAAAAAGATATTTTAAACATTGAATAAAAGCAGTATCAGTGTTCTTAAAATAGAAGGCAGAATTAGACTTCTGGGACTCCCATTTACAACTCAGAGGGTTATGTCTTTTTCTGCTACAACATCTCTGAAAACCCTCATTCAAAGACAGCGCTTCATACATTCTTCAATCATTTCCTTCTTTGCCCATAAATTCATAATCCTCTTTCCTTAAGTATCCTAATTAGCAGGCCACTTAAACAAAAAAAAATGAACAAACAAACTCCAAGTTTTTTTCTTTTCCTTTGAAAGTTTTCTGGAATCCAATGAATACCAGTGGGGTTTTTTTTTTCTTTAACTTCAGATTGATTGCTGAAGTAGAACTGTAAAACTCCTAGCATAGAAATGTGTGAACATAGCACCACAGTAATTTGTTAAGCTAGATTCATTTCTGGTGGGTGATAAAGGGAAGAAATTAACAAAGAAACCGTTTGAGAATATATAAGAAAAATAGATTCTCAGAGTGCCTTTATTACAATACAGACTGAAAAAAACCCCAAACAAACAGAAAAAAACCCAACCCAAACAAACAAACAAACAAACAAAACCCCAAACAAAAAACCAACCTGTAATATCACAAGCAGAAGGGGAGAACTGTTCACTTTACAGGATGTAGCTGGTCACACAGACGGAAGACTCCACTGAGTCCCTTTACCAAACATGTGCCAGTCTCAAAATGACAGCACAAAGTCTGGACTGTCCCTTAATACAACATCTGTGTCTCTGAATTTATGACTGCCACACCACAAGATCACACACTGGAATACCCTGAGATGCTGGTTGGACATGTACCTGATCATCATTACACCATTATTCTCGTGTGCCAGAGTTTTAGAGGGAAATGATTAAATGATATTATACACCCACCACTAACTGCTCATGGCAGAATGGGGATTTTTGAGTGGATGGCAGAACATAATTGTATTCTAAGTGAAACAGATTTGGTAGAATAGTTTCAATTATGTACCTAAAGAAAGGTTCTGGACTGAATGCAGCCTTATCAAATGCAGTTCACTGAGTCTGAAAGCAGCTGTAAATTCAGTGGTACTGGGAACCGCAAACCATGTAATTTGAAAATGTTCATCATCCTGTACACCCTGCAGAATATAGACAAGGCCATTTTAGGGAAACAAGAAACTCGGAAATGTCTCAAAATGATGGCTTATTCAAAAAGGGGCGAAACAATTGTTGTTACCTATTGCTTTAAAATGCCCACAATTTAGTTCAAACACTTGCAGTGATGTGAGGCTGAACGTTGAACAGTTCCCTTTGCATTTACTCCTAGGCCCTATAAATTTTGCCACTGTAATGGTGCAAAGGCTGAAACAGACGTGAGGAGAAACAAAAATGTGAAAAGCCTGCCAACCTCTCTCCCTCACATGCAGTCCCTGGCTTATTCTGAAACATATGCCATTATAAAAGTGTTAGGGGCCTCTTAGGAATCCTGAGTCCAGTAAATTAAAGGCCTGCTCCACCCCTTGAATATAGGAAGATGTTGACAGTCCTATAAGAAATAATAAAGGAGTTAGCAGTAGGAGTGCGGGAGTTTGGGAGGAGGGCAGAAGGAGAAAAAAAATTCATGCTGAGGTTTCCAAATGGCAAGTTTTCTACTAAAATCACTGTATTTATCTGGTGGAAAAAAAGGGCCCTAGAGAACTTCTACAGATGTCTCCTAAATGTTGGTTTTGTTTTAATTTCAGCAGGGAAGCTAATTTACCAACGATGTTAGAGCAGAGGTGAATTAATGTTTTCTGGCTCAGCAAATGAAGGGAAGCTCAAAAGGACTGCAATGTCTCAATAGTTCTTTCTTTGAGGCCTAAATGAAGATTTAAAGTTTTCAAATCTACCTGTTCAACTGAAATTTTGGAGAATATGTATATGTTGCATTTAGAAATATAGTCAACCCATTCAGCTCCTAGACTATGATTATGTTTGAACTGTTGTAAATCATTTTATGGCAGCATAAAATTGGCTTCTTCATATATGTACTTTCAAGTTTGTTAAATAATTTGAGAAATTCTATGATTGCAGAAGAGAAATCTACATAAGGACTTCACCTGTTGCAATTTTTTGCATCTTGTTTTGAAGACAGCCTTCTTTGCAAGTTAGAGAGGATCAAAAAAGGGAATTATAAAAAATTCTAATTAAATTTTCCTGTTGGGACTACAAACTTGAATACCCTGTATTTCCCCAGGTCTGACAGGTCAGCGTGCAGGAGATATCAAAGGGTTCCTTCAGGGAATTTTGCTCACCCTAGCAACACAAAGATTTTGGGAGTTGAAGTGCTGGGACTGAGAACAAAGGAGTGGCTAATGGCTCCAGATTCCAACTCTGTGGTGGGGTGGAGGGGAGAAAACAGTCTCAATGCATCTGGGAGGGGGGGAGGCTTTTTCTGTGTGCTGACTTCACTTTGTTTTGGGCAGCTGCTGGTAGAGAGCCACTGTTTTGCTGAACTGGTGAGAGCTCCTTCTGGCTCTGCTCTTCGCTTTCCCCCCTCCACCTCTGGGCACCCTGAGCTTCAGAGAAAGAGAGAGGAGGGACACAGCTGCTTCAGGACACACTGCAGACCTTTTCTTCCTGGGGACTGACTTCGACTGCAAGGAGATTACTGGGAATTACCACCACTCCTCAACCCCCAGAATTTTCTTCTTTTGAACAAAGGACAAGGAATGAGAGTCTCTGCTCTTCTCCCCACAGGAAAGGCTCCATCCTTTGCCACATGAGTAATTCATCCCCTTGTCTCTGCCTCACTGGGAAAAGACTGAGAATTCACCTCACAGCCAGCCGAGGTGTGACATTGACACTGTCTATAAATATAATTGCACCAGGAGGAACCTACAGTTTTTGGGGGTTGTTGTTGTTTTTTTGGTTTTCTTGTGCCAGGGGAGTAGTTTGCTCTGGTCTGTTCATAGTTATATCTATATTTATATATAGTAGTTAAGAACAGTTATTCTTCTTATACACATTTTCTACTTAAAGTTTTGCTTTTTTCCTAAATTTAATAAGGGGTGATGTGGTTATTGAAGGGAAATCCTCTCCTCTGGTCTTGGTAAACATTTTGATTTCCCTCAAATTAGGACAGATAAAGGTGCAGTCTCCCTTCCTTTCTCCCATATATTTGCCCTTGTTATTCCAGTCCCTAAACTCTCTCATGTTAATGGTCTGTAGGAAGACACAGGCAAATTAACAACTTACAGCCAACTAACCAAACTTGCTTTACTTCCCTGTATTTATCAGATGCAAAAATTCTGGCTTTTTTCCCCCGAAATAAAAAAAAAAGACAATACCTGGTTTAATATCAATATCAATATGCTAGTTTTAGTTCTTCCCCAAGATTTGTAATAATTTTTATACGATGTGTTCAACACAAACTGCAAAGCATAATAGCACTGCTTTGTCCTCATTACATGTACTAAAACTGAAGGTTTACAGACTTTTTGAATATTTTCTCAGCCACAGCTTTTTACTCCTGCTCATTGCTGCTTCAAAAATCTTTGCTTTCAGATATGACAATCCAAAAAGCAGTTCCTTTGGGAACAGAAATACAGACAAGTCAGAAGGGGCTGACTGACTCTGTATGGAATTCATCCACAGTCAGTGCTTAGGAAAAACAAAAAACTGGTACCTTCTGCTCATGACACTGTAATCTGAGGTAATTAGAGCTAATCAGCTGTCCATAGCAGGGAAAAAAGGAAACCTCTTCTTTCATCATGAGAATACTGTAAATTGCCTAAAGAATTCATGCATGAACTAAATTTTACTGTCTGTATGTAATTTTAATTTTTTTAATTTATTTTTTAAGAAATTAAAAATCAGAATTTTTTATAGTTCCTAAAAAAAATAAACCTAGACACTAAGTTTCTCATAGGATGCCCTGCTAGAGTATTCCATGTATCGGCTTGTCTGCTGGATGGAAGACAGGCTTGCACAGGTTCACAAGATTCTATATAAAAGTGAAGGTTATTAAGCTTTGGGAAGTTTTGGCTTTTATGTGGCAGGTCCGGAAAAAATAGATGGAAAATGTCTAAGTATTAAGGCAATCTAAGGATTGCCTGGATGGTTTAGAAATGCCTGTTTTTGTAGACATTGTTTGCTTTGTACATGTAGGCTTAACTTCAGAGTCAAGAGCCCAAAAGATTTTACCAGAAGACTTCTCAGAACTTGGAGGAAATATTTCAGCAACTGAAGTGTGAAACCTCATGGTGAAGAAAACTTAGTGGTCCTGCTGCAGGGAAAGCCACAGGTACTTGCAACAATAATTTTTCAGGGTTTTGTGCATCTTCTTGACCTCCAAGTCGCATATGTCATCATAGCTCACTGGGTGTGGCACTAAATGAGGCCCTTGGTGATCTGCTTTTAATATCTGCTTTCTGTCAAGGGAGTATTCCCACACCAAGATTAGATTACTTGGTTAATGGAGATACACAACAATGAAGCAATAAGGCTGTAAAGAAAAAGAATAAAATTATTTCAGAATTACTGTAAAGTACAAGTAATCATGTGATATATTAAATGTAAACAAAATCCAAATTTGTCTCTTGAGAACAGCAGTCAGGAGTTTCATTCTGCCATTTACGTAGTTTTCTCATTACAACAGCATATCTGGCCTTGATGAGTTTTCCATTACTTGAAATATTATATCAGGCTAGGATGGTAGCAATTTAAAACCCTTCAAGAAAACAGATGATATGGGAAATGGTAGGATGGCAGTTAATGATACTAAGATAATGGGCAAAGATATAGAAAAGTTAATTTTACTGGCTATTTTAAGTGCAATGATAAGTTCAGGAAAAGAAATTTATAAATGCTGATACTCAGATCAAATCAATAGAAAGTACTATAATGCAGAATGGATCTGATTTAGACAACACAGGTGCAGAAATTCTTAATTCTTTGTGTGATCTGTATATTGAGGTCAGAATGTTACGCTGTAGATCTTTCAATCCACCAAAAGCTTTCAGAAGTCATCATTATACAGCACTCACTTACATTAACTCACAGCTCAGTATTCTAAATACATTTTTGCATAATAATAATGGTATTAAGCAGAATGAAGTGAACTTGTTGTTGGTTGAGACCTGCTAACTGTGTGTTTTTCATTACATGAAACACTGGAAATAGTGCATCATTTCACTTGTGGTATTGCACTCAAAGTCAATGTGAAAAATCTACTCCTTACTGACATGAGATACCTCAAATGAATCTTCTACACCCCAAAAGAGTTGGTATTCACCCTTATATCTCTGAGTAAACCATTTTTTCAAATCAATTCATCTTACCTGATAAAACATAAAACCTCATAAAAACACATTAAAATTTCAAATTGTAGTTCAATATGACACTTAAGTACAGAAATGGTCAAAAAACCCTCTGATACACAAAATTTGGATGACAATGCCAGTTCACCACTAGCCACCAGACATTTTTTTTAAAAGAATGGAGGTTTTTGTTTAATTGAGACAGAATTCTAAAGTAGCGAAAAGGCACCTCCTCCCTCTTTCTTTTGTATCTGGTTTGGTGTCATATGGTATGAAATATCTTGTTGCTTAGTTAAAGTCAGCTGACAGCCCGTGTCCAAAGTCAGCTGACAGCCTGTATTCTTTCCTATACCTACTAATACAGAAACATAGGGCCCCCTATGAGAAACTAGAGCTTGGCCTGAATAAACCTATCACAATCTATTATTGGTCTGTTTTTACAAAGACTAAATGATGTAAATAAGCTTTCTCTGTGTCACAACTGACTGAAGATATACTTTAACTTTTACCCCATAAAGGTCAGAAATATTTTGGGCTTCTGGAGGGCAATGAAAGTAGACTAAAATGTATTTCTGCACAGTTTGAGAAGATCCAGGTTTGGAAAAATGTCAGTTCTTAGGGATAAAATGAAGGATTTTAAATGTCATTTTTAAAGAGGAACAGCTAAACTACTTCACAACATGATCCTGAAAAGGGCTCTAGAGGGTTAGATAATTGCCAGGGAGATCCCATTGATTGCACAATGATTCCATCAGTCGCCAGATACACAGAGGTGTGACAGCCTGACTGGTAGAGAGATATGGTTTGAATGACAAAAAGGAAAGGATAACACTAAAATGAAGAGATGGTTTAAATTTTTTCTTTGTTTTTTGACTGGAATCACAATTTATTTCATACTAAAAATAATAAATACTTTCAGTTACTCCTCGTGTTTATAAAGAGGGAAAAATGCATTCTGTCAGAGTAAAACAAACGGTTTGGTTTTGTTTACATTGAAATACGGTGGATGTCCTAAAGCTATACAGATACAGGTAAACACTGCCTGCTCTTTCATAATTTCATGTTACTGCAAGTACATTCCCAGTAAAAGTGATGAGTGACTGTATATTTCAGAGACCTGAAATTACAGTATAATGTGATATTGGTAGCTTATAAAACCTGAAACTTCCTCTGAATGCTGCCTGCCTCCTGAGACCCTCCACAGACATCTGCTGTTATCCAGTCAAGATAGCCACACCGACACCCCTCTCTTTTCCCATGTTCATGTCTGAAATGTTTGCCAGATCATTGTCCAGCATTCCTGTCATTGCAAAGAATGCAATGAGTGTGTTAAGTAACACTTAAAAATCACATGCAGTAGTAGTGAAAGTTAACATAAAGGCTTATTGTAAACTTATGCCACTGTCATTAGTCTCAAAATCTCTATGCCTATTGCATAATGCCTGGTATTACAATTAGCATATACCACATGCAACTTTGAAGGGTAATAAATGTACAAAACCCCCCCACTGAAAGTATTCCTACAGAAGCTTCTAATAATCAAAAAGGTAACAAAGTATTACTACAGTATTAGGTTGTTTACAGCTATTTTAATCTTTGCAAAGAATCTGGAAGGGAAAAAATGACACCTGCATTTTCTACATATGCTATTTCATAAGGAAATGCTCACAGAGATAAAGAAAATGGTACAGGGTGTTTGTGAGACCTCTTACTGAGTTCTGACAACTTAGTGGAGAGGAAGTAGTATATACAGAGTTTATTTTCAAAAGAAAGTGTTAATATTTGTTTTCAAAAAAAAATTTTTTTTCCAAAATCTCTGCTCAAAAGCACAAGGCAATAGGTCTTCAGACCACTGTATCAGAAGATACTTCCAGGCTTCTGGTAAGAATTCTTTCCATGTAAATCACCTAGGCAACTTCTTGTATTTAACCACACACAGAAATGGGCTCAATATAAGCACAAGTCTTCACTGTTTTTATAATTTTTTCAGTTTCCAACCTTAAACTTTCCCCAATGGAGAAAGCGCACTTTCTTCTCATAGCCACACACATATTGTAGAATTGTGTTTTAACTCTTCCTGTCTTTAATTTTTGCAGGGAATCTCAGTTCTTAGTCCTTTAACTGTAGCAGAAAACGTGATTCTGTAGACATGACTTCTTTAGTAGTGCCTTCAAGGTATGTTCCAGTTTTAAAAACAGATGCAGCAGGTCTGCCAAACTTGTTAGTAATGTTGACACTATATAACGCGTATGTGGGATCTTTAAATACCACCCTGATGCCCAATCCTGTCAGATCTCGGAAGCTAAACAGGGTCAGCCCTGGTTAGTACTTAGATGGGAGACCTCCTGGTAATACCGGGGGCTGTAGGTTCTAGTCCTGAGGACTTCTCTGTCACCGTCCAAGCTCGCTTGGCCGTAGCAGATGAACCTCAGGACTTAAAGGGTGAGGCCAGGTCCACGCACAATGTGCCTCACCTAAAAACTCCACTGTGCAGGCTCAAAGGATACACCCATGTGGGTAGAGCCCTTCTCAAATCTTCATTTGCAAAGCCTAGCGATCATCATCTTATTAAAGAATGTCAGTTCATGTTTTAGATTTAAAGAACTTTGGTTTAAAAGGACAAAACATCATGCTGAAATGAAATGGTAATTACTGCTGAAAAAAAAATGTTGCCCAGAATGGTAGTGTTCAATCTGATTGGATACTGAGAGATTGGCCCACCTTGACTGCTTCTGTATTTTAATCTACTGCATTAGTCATGGGGGGAAATAATTTTATTCTTTTTTTTTCTCTTGAATCTCACCTGTAACAAGTTGATAGTTTATTGGAAAATGTGCATAGTATAATGATTTATTTTTCATCATCATGGCTAGGCCTTGTGAATGAAGATTTGGGAAGGGCACTACCCACACTTGCTGCAAGTGTGCTGGTGGCTAAAAAGGCCAATGCAGGATAAGCAAGTCCGGGTACAAAAGGCACAGTGGGACGTCTCCTTAGGTGATATTGGTGAGGCACGGTTCTCTCTGTGTTGTCTTTTCTCCTTGAGACTGACTGCATATGTTCTCAAAGGAAGCAGCAGCGTTATAAATGGTGTGTCTCCATGAATCCCAACTGGAGGCCAGAGTGGACCATTGGTGGCAGTCAATATGGCCAGAGCTGAGGTATTGTTTCAGGGAGTCCTTGTATCTCCTTGTCGGGGCTCCTCTCTTGTGGAAGTCAGTGGCAAGTTCACCATAGAGCACAATCTTCGGGAGGCGGTGATCCTCCATCCTGGAGACGTGCTCTGCCCAGCGCAGCTGCGTTCTCATCAGCATGGCCTTGATACTGGTGACCCCTGCCTGTTCAAGAGCAGACACATTGGTCACTTAATCAGTCCAGTGGATGTTTAGGATTCTATGGAGGCAGCGCTGATGGAAGTGTTCGAGTCACAGGTGGTGACAGTAGATGACTGATGATTCAGATCTGTATAAAAGAGTAGACAGAACAATGGCTCTGTAGACACCGATCTTTGCACTTTTCTTCAGGTGTTTATTGCACTAAACTCTTTTATGGAGTTTTCCAAAGGCTCTGTATTCCTTTGTTAACCTATTGTCTGTCTCTTTGTCAATCTTACCATCTGAGGAAATGATGCTTCCCATATGGGTGAACTGCTGGACTGACTTAAGCTCTGAATCACTTTTGATGACGTGGGGATGATGGAAGACTTCCTGAGGTGCAGGTTGGTAGAGAACTTCTGTCTTCTTCAAGCTGACTTTCAGCCCAAAATCTCAGCAGCCTCTGCAAAGCAGGATGTTAAGCACTGCAGAGCTGCGTCTGTGTGAGCAACGAGGGTGGCATCGTCAGCAAAAGACAACTCAAGGACAAGGTGATTTAGGGTCTTAGTGTGTGCCTTCAGTCACCTTGGGTTAAATAGGCTTCCCATTGGTATGATATCGGATGTAAATGCCATTTTCTTCATCAAGGTCTGCCATGGCTCTTTGGAGCATCATGCTGAAGAAGATTGTGAATAGAGTTGGTGCAAGAA
>JAOXXN010000444.1:294720-308734 GCA_026770055.1 Myrmophylax atrothorax
GTCGCCGATGCAGCCCAGGGCGGGCCGGTCACGACACTGCAGGTGGTGATGAGGCTGGAACAGAGCCTGGGATCCCAGTCCTGAAAACCAGGAGCACCAGCAGCAGTGGCAGGGAAAAAAACCTGGCTTACTCCACAGTGCAGCAAAAGAGCAGCAGCAAAAGCCTCTCTCCCACCGCAGCACACACACACCGCTCCTGCCTTCAGCCCAGCTAGAAGTGGCAAAAAAAAGGTCCCCAAAACCAAAAGAGACAACCTGCCTCCACCCAGGTGTTCAAGGAGTTAACTGTTCCCTTTGTTCACTAATGGCATGGGTAGTTAGTGTCAGGGGAGAGAATTTACATAAGAATTCCAAACTACGACAGATAAAAAGGTAGCTTCTTTAATGTCTAAGCTTAGGGCCTTCAGGAGTACATGATGACATTCCCCCGAACCTTGTTTTCCATGTTTTTTATAGTATTGTTCACTCAATCTCTTCTTTACACATCTCTTCAGTCCAGCCCTATTCTGTCTCTGACACACCCCATCAGGATTTGAGTCTGGGGAAGAGTGGAACCCCTTCTTCATCATCTTTCTCATCCTTGTAGCATGCAGGAATACTTGGAGATCTTCCAGTGTTCTGGCTTCGAGGTCATTGGCCTTGTAGCATGGGGTTTAAGATATTATTCAGCTTCTACCTTGAAAAGAAGCCTAAATAACTAATGGTGTTTTAGGCATTGACATGGGATAAGGGTTAGAATACATAAACATTGAAATGAAGCTGCCAGAAATATTAACACACTAAATTTGCATTTTACTACAGTTACAAGTACTTCTAAAATTTATAACAATTAAAAAAATCAAAAATCAAAAACCTCTGAGGCATCACTTTTAAAGAAGATGATAGTTCAAAGTGTTCAGCCAAGCCACATGCTCTACTTTTTCCCTACATGTTCAGCTTTGTTGTTACATTAAAAATTAATCATACTTCACATAATCATCTTGAATTTAGATTTGATTTGCAAAGTTAATGCCATATGTGAATATAAGTATATATGAAGGAGCTAGAATAACCACTTACAAGCGGTTGGTGATTTAGAAAAGTGATTCTTCTAGCTGTAATGCTAGGGGCTAAAAGGCTTGCTTTCAGCATCTGATTTTGTGTCTTAATCTAGCAAAAGTAATCTCTTCTTGCCTCTAGCTAAATATCAGCAGAAAGATAAAACATTTCAATGAAAACCAGACAGATTACTAAAACAATAAGGTATCCAAAATCTTATTAAAAGAGTATTTTAAAATCAAACCATGAAAAATATGAAATGCACATTAAAAATACAGGAAATAATTCTTCCTGACAGTTTGATAATAATTTTCTTTTTCATTGGACTATAAGATGATCTGAAAAATATACCAAATATTTCCCATTTTCCTTTGATCTCCAATTATGAGTTTAGAAGGATAGATTTATACAAACCTTGAGCATGAGGTTCTTGAATTCTATCTGAGCTTAAAGAACAGATATGAGATACATGAATACATATAAATACGGTACACATCATAACATAATTCCTCCATAGTTGAATATGCTCAAAGTGGCACAGAGGACATGTACAAAATACATGGTGGTGTAATTCTGTTCCTTTGGGGTTTGGATATGTGGGCTGTCCTAGGCCAACAGAGGGTACAGAAAATCATCCAATCCTTCTCTCTCATGTTTTTGACATATTCTACATATGTTATAAAAATGTTTTTAAGAATGTTCCTGGTAGTTCTCAGGCTGCTCACCCTCTCCCTGGTATGGCTCCCCTTTGTCTGCCAGGACAGTAATATCTTGGTTTAGGAGATGCAGCCCAGAAACTACAAACCCTTTCATAGAAAAATCATGCTTTCAGAATTAAAAATAATTAACTTCAGTTATAGATAAATCTTCTAATCTGATACTCAATAACATACATATAAAAAACCTACATACTGATGGAATACAGTTATTCAAATGCAAAAGGACATTCAGTTACATTCCCCATTGTTACAGGTGACTGTACATGACCTAAAAATATCTCATACAAAGTGCTCCTTTTACAGGAATGACAGCAAGTTTTGTGTGAATTAGAAAATAGTGTTTTCATTGCTGTTTCCTAGGCAGGCCTTCTTATAAAGGCTGTAGTAATATTTTAAAGGAAAGGACAACAGACACATGAGATTGCAGCATCAAGGACAGTAGCTTAGAGATTTGAAACCTACCCCAGAAAGTGTAGTATCTAGATTAATTGTTAAAGACTGGCTTTGTTATGTTTTCCAGTATGGTTTTGGCATGCATCCCTCTCAGTGCTGTGGTTGTATGCCTTACTAAATGTATTTACTGTTTTATCACCTTCTCACTCTCTTGATACAACTGGAAGTGGCAGGAGTAATTTCAAGGTGTTGCAGGTCCAGATGAATCTTACAATCATCCTGTACCAGCTCAGAGTCTAGATTTCTTTTCTGAGGGTGAACTGTGTTCATATTCTCAACTACCATCCTGAAAAGAACTGGATAGTAATGTAAAGTGGACCCTCTCAGTGTGGACCAACACCAGTAAAGGAAGAATCCTAGTCCAAAGGACTTCAAAAGGAAGAAAAACCCAGAGGGAATGAAGCAGTGGCAGTCCTCGCTCAGACAGCCATTCCACTAGTGGGGCTAACAGGACATGGTCTGGAGACAGCTGTACTAAATGCAGGTAGAGAAATACCAGACCTAAGGGACCAGTGAGTTCAATCACCTGTATGATTTGGAAAAAAAAAAAAAAAAGCGCTAGATATTTCCAGAAACCATGTCTTTTATGGCTTTTGAACCTGCATATTTTGGAACAGGTTTTAAAGTGAATTGCAACACACTCTGAAATGCTGAATGCAAATGTGTGTTTGTATCTGTGTACTGGGTATAGACACTTCAGTGGCAGTATCTGTGAGAGGAGGACAGGGGCTGCCCTTTCACAGACATAATCATTCCAGCTGTCTCCAACAGACATACCACAGGACGTAGTCAAGCCCATCAGCTAAGGTAGTGATTATACTCTGAAAATGTGTTTAAGAAAGATCAGAAAATACCAGGCAAGCAGAGGGGAGTGGGGAAAGAAGATGGAAGAGAAAGAATAAGAAGAAAAGGTAGAGAACACCAACATGAGTAGACTGAGACAATCCATGGTGAAGCACACTGCAGCCTGTGGAGGACCCCCATGCTGGAGTAGTTGCATATTTTCTGAAGAAACTGCAGTCTGTGCAGAGCCCATGTTGGTGCAGGGGAAAAGGTTGAAGAGAAAAGGATGTCACTAAGAAATAGTCAAGTACTTACCATAATCCTCCATTCACTATTGACTGTGGGTGGAGGAGTTGAAAATGTAAAAGAGAATTCAAACCTGGGAAAAAGGAGGCAAGGTATTTTTTGTCTTTTTTAAAATATGAAAAACATTATTAATAATAATTGATTACTGTTTATAATAATTTATTTTTATCTGAATCTAATTTAGTTGGAAATAAGTTGAATTTAATTTCCCCCAAGCTGAGTCTCTTTTGCCAAGCTAATAATTAGTAAGTGATCTTCCTGTTTTTGTTTCAATCCACAATCTTTCTCATACTATTTTCTCACCCTATCCTTCTGAACAGTGGAAGTGAATGAGCGGCTGAGTGGGCATTTGACTTTTAGGTAAGATTAACCAATCACAGTATGCTATACCCACACATGTTTTTTGAATACATATACACTGGTATATTATAATAATTGGAACAGAAACATGCTTGTTTTGCTTTAATAGTGAGAAGGAAATGGATTTTACTCTTCGTCTGTCAAGCTCTTCCATGGTCATGATGTCAGCATGTCAGCATTTTCTCAGTGATATGGAGTTGGACCAAGGGTTGGACTTGATCTCAGATCAATCAATTCTATGATTCTATGACTCTATGAATGCCATAAATTCTCAGTTCCACTAGTAAAATTAATCGCATCAAGATTTAGTTTTGACTTTACTATCCTTGTTGTAAGATTAATGTGATAGAGAAATTATTTCTTTTACAATCTTGGATAGCTGAATTACATTTTTAAAGGCTAAAAACAGGAAGCTACATAATGCTACATAATGCATGAGCAAGAAGTACCTCAGGGATAGGTTAATATTTAATATTGGTTTGAAGTTCATGTTTGCATTCTAATTATAGTTTGAATTACTAAAAACATGGCTTCAGCCAACTACCAGCAGCTGTACAACCTTTTTCCATACTCAAGCTGGCAAGAAATTGTTTGAAAAGGGCTTTAAGTATTTCTTACACTGGAACTGCAGAGCACTGCCTAGAAATGGTCATAACTTTGACTGTTATGGTTCTATGATAGCTGAAAATTAGGAACTGGTTAATTAAGTCAGTATTATAATGCAGCATGTTCACAGTGGCAATGCAAAAGAAGCAAATTATTTCAGATGAACATACTGTGTACAGAAAAGGTAGCCTTGGTCATCCTTCAGTAATTTTAAGTTTCTGGGTTTTTTTTTGGCAGAGATTAGGGTTAGAGTTGCAATGGTGATTTCTTATGCAGAGGTGAGGCAATCATATCCTAAGATTACCCCCTTCCTGGCCTGATCAACGAGGACACAATGTTCCTATTGATGTCCTAGTGAGAGCTAAAGCTATTAACACCAGATGAAGCAGCAGCATCAAAACTGAGCTATTCCACTCCACGACTCCCTATAGCCTAATAACTTATTACATTTGCACAGCATCGAGCTAATGTGGACTTAGTGTTCTAAGTTAAATTAATCCTTTGTGCAACTGATGTACAGCAACTACAGGCTGCTGTTTGGGATCTGAGGACTGGAAAGCAAACTCTGCAGGCTTCTGGTTATTTTTGGTGCATTCCAATATCTACTCACCAGTAAAATACTTTTTCTAGCAACATGAAATTATTCTACAGTATTTCTTCCTCACTCTGTTCAAGACTGTATTTTACAGATATGGATTATGTAGGATTTGTTCACAATTTCATTAACAATTCACTTAGAATAGATTTTAGACTGACAATAAAGACTGACCAAAATGAAATCCTGTTTAAGAGAAAAAACATATGGCTTTCATTACCTCATTTCATCAAAAATAAAAAAACCCTCCCCACCCCTTTCCATTCCTGAAGGGCTGTACCTGATGTCTTATAAATGATCTACTGCTTTTTATTAATGAATCCTGACAATTTCTTCAGACTTTATGCCAATCATTGCTGCATGTTCAAGTGATCATTCTGTCATTAAACTATCTCAGACTTGAAGTTCTATTGAATAACTTTGCTAGACTTGAAGTTTACTTTAAAGTAAGATTTATTTATGAAGAAGGAAATAAAATCTCAGTGAATAAAATAATATCCATATGAAACAGCACTGTTCTGCTTCAGCTTAAAAGAACACCATAGGGCTTAAAATTATACTACCAAGTAAATCAGAGGAAACATTACTGACTTAGAAAAGTAGGACTCAAGTAACGAAGATTCTGTATATATTCACATATGCATAATAACATAACTGTTGAATATGAACTGGGGTTTTTTTACTACTCTTTTCAGTTTTCTGTCTTAATTTTATTTTTGAGCTCTATTCTTACTATATAAAATAAGAAAATCAGAAGTAATCCATTAAATACTGTAATTATTCTACTGCTACAGAAGATCAGACAGTAAAGTGTAATTGTATTAACACTATCTTGCTTTCCAGACACACTAGTGTGAAGAACAACAAAGTCCATTTAACTTATATTATCATATTGAGTCTTCAGTGCAAATTCCTATGACTTGTTTCTGTAGGACACAATCTCTCTCTTCATTAGAACGAATGATGGTGCTATTCTGCTCTCACATGAGTGCAGCGCTCTACCTTGTGGAGTAACTTTGTCAGCAGTAGGCTTCATAGAACTGAAAAGCATTCATATTATGTTGGAAACAAGACTGGTCATTATAAATATGACTATTTTATCATAAAATACAGTAACGATCATGATTAGGTATATTGGTTCAATTCTCTAGGCCCATAGAAATCACTGACCTCTCTGTTGGAAGTGATCTCCATCGGTGCCAGTTATGCAGATGGTTTTTATGAAGGGGACATCTGTCTGTTAAAGGTTGAACTGAAACAAAAAACCCATGTTTTGTTTTTGTTCATTAATCACTACTTGTTACCCTGCTTCAAGTTCAGATTAGTGATGGGTTCTCCCATCCCTTGTCCGTTTCCATGTGAATGGTTATATTTCATTCTGTACCTTCACACACACAATCAGCAGGAGTGCCTGCCTCTGGCTACTGACCAAAAACTATAGATGCACAACACTGACAGTAAAAATCAGTTTTGCTTTGTTTAAAATCAAAACAGTTAATTTTTCTTCCATTGTTGTTAATAAGGCTGATGTGATCTGTGTGGAAATGGCTTTTGTGAGCATCAGGCTTTGGCATAACGTGTCAGACTTTTATATCAGTTCCGTTATACTGGTACTTCTGTTCCAGAATACTAGTTTAATTACCACGACTGACTTACACTCAAGCAAGGTGGTACATTTTATGGAAAATTGAGACAAACATTTGCAGAAAACATTCTCTAAGTAAACACAATTCTAGAAATTATAAATTAAAAAACCAAAACAACAAGAAGAACAACCAACCAAACAAAAAACCCCACAAAAATCCACACAAACAAAATAAAACAAAAAGAAGTGGATGCAGATTTTATTATCAATGTTTATTTTTAATTTCTTTTTTTGTTGTTGTAACATAAGTTTTTGAATAAAAGAACTTGGTGGTCTCAGATGAAGTTTGAAGAAATTTATTAGCTCTGTGTTTAGTAGTGCTCCACCCACTTGCTACTTGATAGTTCATAAGATCCATAAATTAAGAAATTTTAAAAGTCATCAAAGTAGCAACTATCGAAAAATATAACTGCCAATGAGAAAGTAATTAAAGAGATGCATGAAAAACGGAAGTGATTATGTGCATAAATTTGCAGGAAAATTTTGCTGGGGGTTTGTTTGGAATTTTGGAATTTCCTATTTTTTTTCTCCATTTTTTCTAATAGTGAATGCTACTTTCTGTGGATATAAGATCTGTAGCCATGAAATACAGGATTTAAGCTATAAAAATGGCTTCTTCATTTTAAAATACCATACAGGCCTGTGAGTGATGCAAGGAGTCCAGACAATATAACGGTTAGAGTATTTACTTTTGCTGTTCCTTTTTTTTTCTTTCCTAGCCGAATGGAGTAACCACTCTAGGCTGAGAGGCAGAAGAGGTGATAACGTAGCACTCCTTCCAGGTGCAGCTGTTCTGATGCTGTAAGGCAGGAGAGTGAACTGGAAAGTCTTGAAGTCTCGTGTTAGATCCTACTTCTGGCTTTTGTATAGAGTCTGAAACATTAATTGGAATATTCCAATGCTTGCTTTGATGATGATGTGTGTGTGGAGATGCAAATGTGTACAGAAAAATGTCACTCGTGGTCCTCAACTAAATAGTTATGAGCAAAAGCTCTTGAGTAATGTTAAGATAGTGGCCTTCATAAGAACACTCTTCTGTAATTTACTGGCTGAGTGTACAATCATATATTGCTGTAACTATGTCAGAAGAAAATAATGTGTGACTTCCTTTCTGGAAATGCCAATGTGAACCAAAAAACCCTGAAACCAACCCTTTAAATTTTATAAGGTATGTCCAACTTAAAGAATATACTCTGGATACTAACAGGTTAGCCAAAAGAAACTGGTTAGAGCTTTGACGGTAAAATAATTCAGCAAAATGTTTCTATTCAGTTCCTCTACAGGTGCTCTTTGTTTTTTCAAAATAATTCTTAGCACTTGAGAGCTAGCAGGTGAGAATAAATGGCATGTTCAAGACACATTAAATGGAGGGGAAAATCCATGAACACTTGTCAGGAGATATCTGTAAAAAAAAATAAAGCATTTTGTAACACTGTTGCTTATTTCTTTTAGTTCTTTTATTCAAAAACTTAAACTACAACAACACAAAAAATAAATTAAAATTAAACATTGATAATAAAATCTACATCCACTGCTATGACAAGTTCAGCACTGCCTTATTCTTTAAAACCTCATAGATTTCCAAGAGTTACACATATCTTACTGCGCTATTTATTTTATTTGAACATTCTGAATAGAGAGACAAGTCACAGACTAACTGGAAATATCTGTGGGTTCTTGCTCCTGAGGAGCATTCTGGCTGTGTTCCAGCAAAGGTCTCCTCTTCCAGCACTATATGAGTCCTAGAGATTGAGTACAAAGGCCCTTGAAATGTCAGGCCCTACAGATTTATAGGGCAGGATTTTGAACGTGTATAAACTTGTGTAGCTTCACTGCCTTGATGGAATGAGTCTGATTTATGCAAGCTGAAGATTTGTCTCAATTCAGACTTTAACAGGAGATTTCCCAGGTCTTCCTTTCCAAAGGCTAGTAGTCATTGCTCAGCAGAACAAGAGCTGCAGAGGAAGCTTGTTAAAGGAGAGCACTGGAGCTGAAATGTGGTTTAACATCATGTAAGAATAAGAGAGAAGCAGAGAATTTTAGCTGAGTTTGATACATCCAGGAACTCTTTTTGAAATACAAGGTTGCAGTAAACACTCCACCGTGCTAAGGACTGATAGCACGATGTAAAATGAAAACCTGGCTGCAACTATGGAGATTGTACTTTTGTCACCCACATAATTATACTAAATATCTTTTCCCAAGCACAGCTGTTACAATGTTTCCTACAACAGTGTTCATGTATGCAGAGATGATAATGTTAAAAAAAATTATACAATTCTAAATATGCATAGTTGCTTCTTCTTTGCACTTGCTTTTCCACTGTTTTGTACCAAGAATGTATTCTTAATTTTTTTTTTCATGTGTGGAGCTATCTGTATTTTCTTAAATAAGAAAATTAATTTAGAAAGGTCATTAATAAAGTAATTATACAGACACAAAGCTCTTCAGTAGGTACAAAGAGAGATTTCTTGGCCATTTCCTACTGATTTAAACAGGACTTGCAAGTATGTATACACATATATCCATACATAAAGGTTCTCTCAAGGTGTAGTGTGATAATAATAGAAATAATAATGCAATATATAATATGCTTGACCAGAGCAGTAGTTAGAGGCTACCAATATGGCTTTTAGTGAAAACAAATCTCCACTTTAACACAGTAGCAGAGCCAAGTATCTTATCTGTAAGTGCTGATATAAATTGTTTTGTGCATCATTCAAAGAGCATAGAAATCTATGAACCACTGAAGTGTTTAAAATTGGTTGCAATTGTTCAACAGACATGTTATTTCAAATCATTCCAAAGTTAGGATGTCATGGACAGATTCAAGCACTTTGTATATAAAATTGAAAACAAAACAAAAACAATGTTCTAGAAGAGAAAAAATTGAATGTATTTCCTTCAATGAAACAAGCAGAAGTTCTTCTAGTTTTTTATCAGTAATCCTGAACATTAAAAAAAAAAAATGAGGAAAACATAGGAAGAAATTAAGAACTTTATTAGTTTTAAGTAAACCTTTGGGAGAGTCTGTCCATTTTTTGAACAGTGCTGAGTAAGAGTGATGCTTTGCATTAAGATTAGCTCCTGGAGTCAAAGTGTGTTCAACACAGTATTTGAATTCAGTTCTCACTCTTTGCCCATGGAAGTTTTTAATTTACTGACTTTCTGTCCAAATAGGGAACCACTGCCTTTCCTTTTCCAGGCTATCCTGCATGTTATGGCCCTGGAACAGGCATGGAGTTATCATCTGTTTTGTTGTGTTCTGCCTCTCTGTCTCCTTGGACTTCATGCTCCCTGGAAGAAAAGAGAGCAAAAACCTGCATTTCCTTTGATGTTACCTTTTTTTGAAGACTAGTTAGTAAGAACAGAAATTTTAGGCAGGCATATGCCAAGTCATAATATAATTCTTCATTGTATTTAGCTTCTAAAAGCTTCTCATGATGACTCCTGTTATCTGAAAATATTGTTAACTTACTGATTTTTTTGTGAAAGAAACCCTAATGTGATCCCGTAGGTGATTATGCAGCCAGGAAGAAGCAGTACAGATCTGATTCAGAATATTTCACAAAAGAGTAACCCTTTGCAGCTCCCAGTTACCACATTTTCTGTGCTTCTTTAAATCAAAGAAACAAACCACCCTTGGTTTGAATATGAAAATGTTAATTGACATGATAAGCAAATTCCCAAGTGCTTATCTTCTTGCTTATTACTTTACCTGATCCAGTTATTAGTCATTTAAACTGATCAATAAATATGGCAAGATGCTCTGATAACTTAATAAAAAATTTGGAGCATTTATAGATAAATTTCCATGGATAGGAAAGTGTATGCATCTCAGAAGTTCCTGCTTCAAGGACCACAGGCCCACAAAAACCTTTTTATCACTATAAAACCACTATAAATCTTTTATAGAAAAAAAAACTGTTAAAGCAACAGAAGCCACCAAATCCATATGTTGCAGGGAGAGGAAAGGGATTATGAAGGGAAATTCTATCACCTTCAGTCCCTCCAAAAACAACAGCAAATGATTGGTAAGGCTTGAATGCACAGAAGCAGCACCATTCAAAGAGGCAGCTAAATTTAGCAATTGCATGCTAAACTGATCATCTGCTTCTGCAAAAATATCATTATGGCTCTATATTCTTGATCAACACAGTTTTTATTTTTTTTCTGTGGGTATTTTTTCATAGTCTGCTGGGCTTTCAAAACTGCAAGAAATATAATGCTGGAGTTTGGCTTCAATGATCACAGTCTATATTCATTTTGAAAAATAAGCACAAATTGGAAAGACTGTATTTGAATGAAGTGTAAAGACCTAATTCACATCTCTTGGCATATAGTGAGGACTATTTTAAAGCTTTATAGTTAAGCATATTCAAAAGGATTAAGGCCAAATATCAGCAATTTGGTTTTTTTTTTTCCTAATTAGACTTTGAGGTGCTAGGAGAGATGCTTACAATAGCCTATGCAAAACATCACAAAAAGACTTTTCAGTACACCTGAAGCATTGAACAGCTTCAAGGGTAAGTGGCAGTGACAGCTGTTTCATTCAATAAAAGCTGTGAACTGGGGATTTCAACAAGGAAGTCAAGAATTCAACAAAATTCAGAGTCTGTGATAAACACAAAATATTAAGGGAGAGGCAGAGGATTTTTGTTCTGGAGCACAGAGTCCAGTACAGTTCTGATTCAGCAGCATCATTACTCAATCTATTCATCATGTGGGGAAAATATTTATTCTGGCAAGATCCTCTCACAAGAGCTTACTGCAGAGGAAACAGTACTTGGCAGAAAAGTATTTCTTACTCTTTTTCTCCATTCAAACCATTCTCTTCTGTTGGTTTCCCTTTTTATTCTACAGAGCATTGAATAAATGTGTCAATTAATTGCTTAAGCCTTACAAAGAAAATTCTTCTGTGACTGATTCAATAAAAACAAGGTAGTGTTCTGTTATAGTATCAGCAAGTTTGATAAGTAGCGAAAATAATCATTTAAATGGCACAGATCAACTTAAATTGGTCTTTTTCATGTTTGTTTGATAACACTGGGCTGAGAAATGTCTTTCTTGTAGTTTAGTGAAAGGTATCTCTGAATATCTCTAGATGAAAGGTTCAATATTAATTAGTTTTAGAATTTTTAAAATATTTCATACCATAGTAAAGAAAGAATTCTATTAAGGTGGTGTGTGTGTTGAGGGATGTTGTTTGGTTTTGACAGTTTTTGTTTGGTTGGTTGGGGTTTTTTTTGTTTTGTTGGGGTTTTTTTTGGGGGGGGGATTTTTACTTGGGGTTTTTTGTTTGTTTTGGTTGGTTTGTTTTTTGTGTTTTGTTTTTTTTTTTTTTTCTGTTTGGTTTGGTTTGGGTTAGGTTTTGGTGGATTTTTTTTTTTGGTAAAAGAAAGCCCTAACAGAAATACCAGTGAGAAAGTGTTGGTTCATTGTTGTCCTCTACAGGACATTAAGTCTTTATATCATTGCCTGAATCATAAAGGAAACTTGGCTTGTAGGTAATTTGAAAGAGGTTTCTTGGAAGAAAGGAGCTGTGCAAAATGATGTAAAAACCAGCTCTAGCCATGTTGGCACTGAAATAATAGAAGACACATGCAAGCAACTTTGTCCATGAATGTATGTTTATATACTATTTCTTTATTCTTCAGACATAATGCTGAATATAGTATAGGCAGAGTTTTTTCAGCATTCAAAAATAATTTAATAGCTGCATTAGCCCTCTCTATTATTAGTTTGCTAATATTTTCTTCACTGTGACTGTGCACATGCCACTCCTACTCTCTTTCAGTACAACTCAGTACATTTTAAAACAGAGGACAAGTGTGACTGGTTTTTTTAATGTGTTAGATTTCCCAGTGCTAACACACATTACATCTTCATAGCTGTCTATGAAACTGTTTTCAAATCAATGGTAAATCATTCTGCTGGCAGGATGAGTGAACCCCTCATGGGAGGACCACAATCTCACCTAGTTTAGTGTGCCTTGTGTATGTGACCAAATCAAGCACCTCACAGGCCTGGAAATATCACAGATTCTGCAAGATAGTAAGAAGCTATATTGAGTAGCCTTATTTGGGTTAGCAGACTTAAAAATGGTCTTTCTTCAAATTAGAATGTAGGATTAAACTGAACAGTTCTGTTCTATGTCACATGGCATTACCATATTCAGTGCCAGCTGAGAGCCCAGGCCCAGAAAGTCACTGTGACTGATTTAGCTGGTTTTAAGTAGACTTATGGCGCTCTTATTAATGATGGTGACTTAAGGAATAAATTACTGTGCAGTTGGTGAAAAAAATTACAGGTTTTGACTTACAAGATTATCAACCTGAATTGCATACAAATTTGGCATTTGATTTTTGAAGTATATAAGAGCTTGAAACTAATCAATATGTTGTTATCATCAGACACCTTTAGAACTGGCAAAACAAATACATAAATCTTTTCCCTCTACTGCTATAAATTCAGGTAACATGCTACTGATCTTGTAAAGTTAATGTTACTACCCAGAGACATAGGTGGATTTTGTAAAAACATTTCCTAGAACATTTCAGCATTTTTACTAATCTGAAAGTTTGAGTTTTTCAACTGTTCCTCCATAATATGCAATCAAATCTGAAGTCTTGTGAGCAGATCTTGTATGGATGCATCACCTGAAAGTACAGCAATGATTTTTCTTGAGTGTTGGACTTCATTGGCATTAAAGAGGACTGTCATCTATTGGAAGAATATTGAAAGGAACAGACAGACCTATCAGAAAAACACGATTCCAAAGCTGGTGAAATCAGCAGAATTTTGGGGTTTCTGACAAGGCGATGGTCTATTGACCACCTGTTCTACTTACACTTGATGGGATGCACCTTCCTCAGAGGGCAGAAAAGGAACCAGGAGGACTCATTAATAGATCTTGAAACTAGTTTGGAAGTGGAAAGGGGCAAAACCAGTATTGCCAGTGATAAGCAGAAGGATGGAACACCAAAGCTTGAGCAACTGAGTAATACTGAGAGCCCTCAATCTGCTCTGCCGCATGTCAGATGTAACAAAATACATCCAAAATTTCTCTATACCATGCACACAGCATGAGGAACAAGCAAGACAAGCTAGAAGCTGTGGCCCAGATATTTCATATAAGTGACATAAACAAATTTTGGTGGCATGAGTCCTGTGACTGGTGTGCCTTGATGGCTCTTCAGGAGGGATAGGAAGGGCAGGTGAGGCAGAGGGTGTCATTGTATGTAATGGAGGAGAGTGTATGAAGCTCACAGTTGGCAATGACATGGTTGAGAGACTGGGTAAAGATTAAGGGGCAAACAAATTATGCAAATGTCATTGTGGGAATCTACTATAGCTCACCTACCCAGAATGATGACACAAATGAATTATTCTTCAAGAAACTAAGGGACACCTCTGTCTTAGTTTGAGGGGAAAAAACCAAAATGTTTACCCACAAATGGGAGAGGAGAATTCCTCCACAATAATCACACCACCCTTTATCAAATTTAA
>JAOXXN010000444.1:329792-350918 GCA_026770055.1 Myrmophylax atrothorax
AAGAGGAAGAAGATTTTTTTAAGGTCTTAATTTAACACTTTTGAAGTTGTATAGGTGTTGATAATATTGATCCCCATTGCACTTAAAAGTCATACTTCTGCCTTGGAGAAGTTTGCTATCGTGAGAGTAGTAAATCGCTATAATTTATTAAAGGCCCCAAGGCAACTGGAAAACAAAATCTTAGAGGTACTTATTGTTTAATTTTCATGTTTGACAGGAAAATGGATAACCAGAGGAATGGACTAGTAGGTAGAATCATTTTGGACAGTGCAAAGTTCCCAAATTCATCACTAAAAAAATTTAACTAACTACTCTCAGGTGACACTTGAGTTGCAGCCTCTGCAGTGCTGAAGATATTAGCACATGAAATTACATCACAGTCATGTAAGGGGCTATGAGTATTCATGAGATAGATGAGAACAAAATTAACATTTTGGAGGGAAGATCCTACAGACTGCTCTATACAGACACAGGTTATAAGAATACTCTTTCCTTCAAAAGAAGAGAAACATTCAAACACTTCAGTTCATCATTTTGGATGATGAACAGGTGTGATTTGGCAAGAAGGTTGCAATTAGTGGGCTATAGCCTGGATGAAGTGATAATTTACAGAGGCAAGGGCTGCAGCCCAGGTTGCATCTTTTAATAGGCCACAGGCAAACCATAAAATTAGGGCAAAGAAAGGCAAGCTTGAAAGGAGATAATAGACTTTAGCAATCACTTTAAATAAAGCCATGGTCATTCAGGTGGACAATGGGAGGAAATTTTGTCTTCTAGAGGGGAATGATGGCAAAGGAATCAGCAAACACACTAGTGCATACATATTTGAAAAGATCCAGGAGCCAATTTTTCTTTTGTTTTTGAAGTCAGAAATAGTATATCTGTGGTTAACCCTATCCAATAGCAATCCAGCTGTTTTTCCCTAGCTGTTGTTATCTTTTAACTTGTTTCCAATTTAAGTGCCAATTAAAGGGATCCAGAATTTGAATTAAGATTTAAAAAAAAAAAAGAAAACAAAAAACTAAGCAACACATTAAAACTTTTAGTAGCATTATGGCACATAAGGAACACTGAATAAAGTTGGACGGATACCTCCCAGTTTGGCAAAGGGGTGTGCTCTACTAACAGCAGCTATAGGGGAGAACGTTTTCTTTCAAGCCTAAAATGATACTTGCAAGAGAAAAAGATCTTCTCACAGATTCACTTTTTACAGCAATAGCCATCCAGAATCAAGTATTTTCTTTTTGCTTGTTAGGTATTAAGTTTCCTCTTTTCAAATCACTTAATCAGTGGAAATCCTGTCTACATAGTATTGGGACTTTTTATGGTGGATGTGACATTTACTGGATTAAGAATGAAGGTCCTCATGTGAGATTAGGCAACAGACTTGTATTCAAAAAATAATTTGAAATTCTTTCTATTTTCACTACAATGCTAATGTAACAACTACTTATTAGGTGGGTAGATTGGGTGCAGTCATTTTTTGTTGTGCTTGCCTGAAGGGTTAGTGGTCACTCCATTGTCTGTAGTTCTTTCTCTAAAGCTACTAATTGGTTGCATATATGCACATAATAAATGAAGTAAGGAAATATTATTTTGGAATTTTTTTTTAAGATTCAGAGTCAGAATGTGTTTGGAATAAGCTTATATAGATATGAAAAGTATGTTTGCTTGCCTAGAGTTATACTTTGGTCTTAATCCGCCATGTTATGAAAAAATAAAATGTTTATTAGTGCTTTTGGTGTATCACTGTCTTTTTTGTTGTTGATGACAATTGATTTCCTAATTATTTCATATAATGACTAGAAAAGAACAGTTATAAAGGGGAAAATCTCGCCTTTTTTTAAAAAAGGTTATTAAATAATTTCATTCTTGACTTATACTGGGCATAGTTTCACTAAATATGCCTTAGGCCCATAGTAAATATTTCTTTTTTATAAAGACTTTCTTTCCTCATTTTTAATAATGGTAAGATTTGCTAAGACTTAACTGTCTGAATAAGTATTATAACTATATCAATTCAAGAAAAAAAAAGTAAAATAATAGCTGTCTTAACATTTCAGATACAGAGTTACACCTCTGGCATCTGTTCAAGTTCAGAAGGAATAATGAACAAAGTGGCTCAGACTTCAGAAGACAATTGCATTTTCTTATATAAGAACCATAAGCAATCATTATGGAAACCATCAGCTCCTAGGGCATGGCAAAGTGAGTCATAATTAATAATTTTAAAAATAATGTTAGGATCTTGTAATTATTTTTGCTGTTTAATTTACTCTTATTTTAAAAAGTGAATTAAAGGGTTTACTTCACATTTACCACAAATTCTTCTTAGGATAAAGGAAACATAAAAAATCATTTTAAAAATGTGATACAGATTGTAAGTCACAATTATATATGGCAAGCAGAGCATCTTAGTAACTCAAACTGTACAGGGAGAGAATAGACATAGGGCACTGGAGTTGTTTAGTCTGGAGGAAAGGAACCTCAGGGAGAACCTCATCACCCTCTACAACTATCTGAAAGGATATTTTAGCCTGGTGGGCTTTGGTCTCTGCTACCAGATAACAAGTGAAAGGATGAGGAAAATGGCCTCAAGTTTTACCTGATAGGTTTAGATTGGTTATTAAGAAAAATTGCTTCAGTGAAAGGGCTGTCAAGCATTAGACCAGACTGCCCAGAAAAGTGGAGGAGTCACCATTTCTGGTTGTGGTTAAAAGACTTGTAGATACGGCACTTAAGGACATGATTAGTGCTGGATTTGGCAGTGTTGTGTAAATGATTGGACTTGATGATTAAGGGTCTTTTCAAACCTAAATCATTCTGTGATTCTATGATTTTATACTCTCTGAGTGACCATTGGTTTTAGAACTAGATTTATTGAAGCAAAAATTGTGTGAATAGATGTTCTGTTGGTGAACATGGGGTTTATATTCATGAAATTTGAAGGAAGGTCTTGGTAAGTGTCTTAGTTTGAGGGGAAAAACCAAAATGTTTACCCACAAATGGGAGAGGAGAATTCCTCCACAATAATCACACCACCCTTTATCAAATTTAAGAAAGGGAAATTTTATCAGAAAAAAAAATGGATACAAGAAGGATAACTGTTCTTAACTGTGATTGATATATATATATATCTATAAACAGTCCAGAACGAACTGCCCAGGAAGAAAACCAAAACACAATAACCCCAAAACCAGCAGGTTTCCTCCTGGAGGGAAAAAAAAAAAAGTTGTACTTATGAAAAATGTCTGCCACAGCCTGGATGGCTGTGGGGTGAGCTTCCAGTCCCTCTCCAGCGACACAGACAAGTGGTGAGCTCTCAGATGGACTCTGTCTCTCCCCGTGTTCCTTGTCCTGAACGAAGAAGAAAAGCTGGAAAATGGAGAACTGCATGGTGTCCCAGAAAGCAGCCACGACCTCCCTCTCACGGGTCACTGATGCAGGCAGGGCGGGCCAGTCACGGCACTGCAGGTAGCGTTGAGACTGGAATAGAACCGGGACCCTAATGCCAAAAACCAGGAGCAACAGGAGTGGTAGGGAAAAACTGGCTTATTCCACAGTTGAAGGAAGGAGCAGCAGCAACGAGGAGCAGGAAAAAAAAACAGGCTTGTCCTCCCCAGCAGCACACACACTGCTCCTGCCTTCAGCCGAGCTAAAAGTAGAAAAAAAATGTCCCCAAAACCAAAAAAAAGACAACCTGCCCCCACCCACAGTGATCAAGAAGTTAACTGCTTCCTTTGTTCACTAATGGAATGGGTAGTTAGTGTCAGGGAAGAGAATTTACATAAAAATTCCAAACTACAACAGTAAGATTACTTGTGTCAAAGAAGAAGGAAAAGAGGGGCTCCATTTTAATTTGGGAGATAATTAGACCACTGTCTAGTACTAGCTCTGAAACTGGTTTTCTATATAAATTACTTTTATTTATTTTTATATAATTAAAAAGCAGTGGAAGCACAGAGAAAACATACTAAAAATCAAAAAGAAATTTTAATTCAAAACAAGTCAAATAAGAAACTTTTCATTAACATTACGTTTCTGGTTTTTTGGTTTATCAATAGCATTTTCCAGTTTCTCAGTGGTCAGAAAGCGTTTTGCTCTGACCTCAGATTGCCAGGATGTCTTTGCTGTTAGATTTTTTTGACTTTGGTCTTGTAGGTGTGTTGTTCAGGAGTAGGAACATTGCTGTGTTTGGTCTAGAGTGGCCAAGATACAGGCCTTAAGCTGCCAAGAACCATGTTTCAAGTTTCCAGACAGATTCATATTCCTGAGCTGTCAACCAGCATAATTTCACAGAGCTCAGCATTATTTACTTTTCCTTCAGGTCTTTTTGTTTTGTTTTGGTAATTGTTATTTGGTTTGGTTTGATTTGGTTTGGGTTTTTTTTTTTAGTTTGGTTTGGTTTGGTTTGGTTTTTTGGCATACCACCTCTTTGCAATGCAAGACAGGTGGATCCAACCTCTATGTACCAGGTACTGGGGAGCATCTCACTAAACTAAGTCACATAAAATACAGTTATGACTGGAATAAAATTAAATCCTTGATCTATCCACAGTCAAAAAGTGCAAACACTTCACGACCAAGACACAAAATTTTGTGACACTATTTACAGTGTGTTGAAATGCCTGTGATATTCTCTGCTAATACAAAGTACCATCACTTTGCTGAAATATATGAAGCACTGGCAATTTATGCCAGCCAATTACATTACTCTGGCTCCAAATTTATTTGTATGTTAGAGAGTAAGTGAAATCTCACATTTAGAGGCTGTACCATTTATTTGTTTTTAATCAGACTAATCTTATATGAGGTTACTGGTGAAGGAAGTAATCAGTCTTAATCTATGACCTCTTGAGTGCCTGTAGATCTTGCTGCCTAAGATTGCTTTTTAAACCCTTGAAACCTATGTCAAACACTTATGCCAACTAATTAATTCTATTCTCTTTATTTTCCTGATTTTATTTCTGCCATTGTTAAGTAGTTGTGGGACAGTTATTTTAAAATACTGACCTTTGATTTGAAACAATGTTGTAGCCTCCCAAAAAAAGACTTCTTGAAATAGTAAGTTGAATAAGAGTCATCAGAGACCTCTGAGATGATAAAGACCAAGCCTATGTATTAGCAAATACGCAAACAATGGTTGATAGGAATGATAGACCAGCCCATGTTGAAAGGGACCTTGAAAGATCATTGGGTACAGCTTTTCATGGGGAAGTAAGCCTAGGTGAGATTATCTATTGATCTGTTCAATGGCACCTTGAAAAACTCCAAAAATGGGGCCTCTACCAAGTCCTAAGGAGCTTATTTCATTGAATGTTCTCACTGTAAAAATTTCTTTCTTATAGCAAGATGAAACCTCTCCCAGTGCAACATGTACCCATTGCTGCTTGTCTTCTCCATGAAGGTCCTGGTGAAGAGAAAGCCTCAGTCACCCTTGTAGCCACACCTTAACTATTGGAAGAGGTTCCCTGTGAGCCTTCCTTTCTCTAGGAAGAAAAGATCCAGTCATTTCAGTCTCTCCTTATCAGACAGGTCCTCTGGCTCTTCGATCATCTTCTGTCCATATCTTTCTTGAATTGTGGTGACCAGAACGGCACATAATACCCCAGGAACACCCTCACAAGCACTGGATAAAGAGGGATGATAACATCTCTGTCTCTGATAGTAATGTCCCTGTAGATGTAGCCCGGTATCAGATTTGTCTTTCTCGTTGCAGTAGCACGCTGCTAACTCATATTACATTTGTCCATCAGGCCCCCCATGTTGTTTTCAGTAAAGGTTTTCCCAAGCCACAGAGATACTAGTCTGTTCTAGGCTCTTCACTTGTTCTATTCCAGGTCCAGAACTTTGCATTTGTTTTTGTTAAACTTCATACAGTTCTTTCTAGTCCTCTCTTTCAGACTGTTCAGATCTCTTTGAAAGATGAATGTCCTTTCTAATGCGTGTACCTCACCACTCAGTTTGGTGCCATCTGCAAGCTTAGTGAGGACACTCTCAGTCATAACATCCAGATCAATCATGAAGATGTTGAACAGCATGGGGCCCAGTATCAAATTATTGTCGGACCCAAATTCAGACAGGCTTCCAGTCTTAGTAAAAATATTGATCACCATACCTTTTTAGTAAAGCCTTCTTGCAGACCACCTGTTCAATCTGTATCTTGTCAGTTTGTGTAGGAGTAGGCTGAGAAAGAAAATGTTAAATGCTTTGCTAAGTCCAGATAAAAAACATCCATTGCTCTTCCTGCATCAATAGAAGTTGTTACTTTGTTGTAGAGTTATCAGTTTAGTCTGGTATGATTTGCCTTTCATAAATTTGGACTGCTTTTTCCCAATCACCTTCCTAATCAGTAAGAGTAATAGCTTATAGGAGGAGTCATTCTCTTCCTTTTTCCAGAGGCTGAAGATCTCTATTGTTCTCAGTCTTATTTTAAGCCCTCCTTGCACATAGGTAAGATATTTGTCCTCTTCCAGTCACCAAAGATATTCCCTGATCTCCCCAACTTTTCAAATACTGTGAACAGTGGCCTCACAACAAAGTCAGACTCTTCTCTTATGCTTCCAGGGCGGTTCCATTCAGGCCTATAAATTTATGTGGGTTAGGCTAGGCATTTGCAAGAGACTGCAGACCAGCTCTTCCTCCACTACTGATAGGTCAACAAGGAATTGTCATAGCTTTTTGATCATGCTATCTTGTGCTCAGCTAGGCCAATAAAAATAGAAGTAAGAAGGTACTGAGAACCTCTGCCTTGTCATGATGTGTTGACTTCTGCCTGAACTTTTATTCTGTCTGGCAAGAAAGAGAATAGCAGTTGGGCAACAGGTTTTTCTCCTGGGCCCTTAGGGATCTGAAGTCCTATTTGACTTTGTCTAGGCTTTGTTATACCATTTCACTCTTGTCCATATGAAAAACAAGTAGGGGATAGCAGTCTATCCTTTTAACCAGTTATGGTAATCTCTCTGTGGTAAGTAGAAAATGTCCCTTGACAGATTATCAAGACAACAGCTGGATGTCTCAGTGGTTCACAACAGAGGCAGCAACCACTTTTGTACTCGATACCTACTTTACCAGCTCCTGTGTATAGTATGTATGAATTGAATTCTCTTCTGTACTTTGTGTTTTGAGGTCTCCACTTGAGATCTTTTTTGTTTGGAGCATTGAGGTATATGAACAAGATAAACAAGTTGGAGAGAATACAGACAGGAGAAGCAAGAATGGCAGAGTTTAGGAAATATGTCCATGGAGGAAAAGTTGATGGGTGTTCTTTATCATTTATTGAGACTAAAAACTAATAGAAAAGTCCATGATGTAGAGTATTGTGACAGTATTCCAGAAGCAAATGATTCCAGAAAGCTCAACTCTTTTCTGTGGAGAAAGATAGAGCACACAGGCTTAATTTACAAAAGAGATCAAGTTTAGGACTTAAAAAATACCCAGCTTTTAAAAGGTGAGATAGTTACAGAAGTTGTGAATGCTTTCCATCAAAAAATTTTAGAAAAGAACTACACAAATCTGTGCAGTGGGTTATGCACATAAAATGCAGAGCTCACTAATTTTGCAAAGTGTTTAATAACTGCCCACACTTAAACTAACTGTACTATACAATTTTCTAGCAAACCTAGTAAGATTTCAGAGCAACATCAGTGACCGATAATACTTTTAGGATTCAAATGTTTTACATTAACCCCTCAGTAATCATATTATAGCAAGATAAGCTGCATATGCTCAGAAATAATGTGTGCTGATTCAGCACTGAAAAAGTGTAAAAATAAATTGTTTAAATGCTAAGCTAAAATTTGAACAAGAGTTAACTCAGGTATCAAAATAGCATACATACAAATATTTTCATTTTTTAATAACTCAAATCTATCATGAAATATTCAATGAATTTCACTAATTTAGTATGACATAAAATTCTACTCATCCATTTTGGAAATATGATTTTAACCTTTTTAACTCCATCCAAATTACTATGAATTCACAATTAAATGAAATTTCAAGTTATAATAGAATTTTTCTTAGAAATTATATTTTGTTTTAAACAAAAGGATACACATAGTTGTGAATTCATAATGAATTTCATGACTAATTTCTTGCCTAATTAGTAATTGAAATTAGTTTTTCTGCGCTCTTCACTCCAGAAAATATCTATCAGCAATCTTATGTAAAATACCCATTTTAAAAAGGAGGATTTATGAAAGAATATGGAATTCTGTGAAAGTGTTTTGATGTGCCTTTAATAAAATTGTCGTAATATAATATGAGCTGACCATTGCAAAGAGGTAACATATTTTCATTTATAATGCTCTAGGCAAATTTTTATTTCCGTTTCCCATGAGTGAAACAAACATAACATTCAAAATTGCATGCCATATTGTGATTATCTGAGGAGATAACTCCATTCATCACACTAATATTAATTCTTAGCAAAAACTATGTTAACAAGGTCATACAACACTTTTGCTTTGAAAGAAACTTAGACTGAGCATTCACAACAGTGTTTGAGTGACAGCAGTGCAAAATGCACTATAAATACTACAGTTACAGGCAAAACTATATTAAAGAACATTCTGCTGGATGATCAGCCTTCCAGAACTAGAAAATGTCATATTTTTTCCTCTCAAACTGCAAGGTCAGAATCATAAGTTTTGTATCTGCTTTAAGAAAATTTAAGATTTGAGTCTGAGGACCAAGGGTGCCATGAAGTCATGGGTCAGTGATTCATCTTGGGCCCTTTCCCCTCCAGAGGACACATAACTATTCTGTTTCCTGCTCAACATTTTTAGGGCAATCAAGACAATCTTTTATTGCCAGTCTTTTAGGATAATTATTGATTTATTATAGCACCTTAGGTTGGACAACTTCCAAGGTGCTAGTATCTGTATCTATATTATTATTATTATTATTGTTGTTGATGATGATGATGATGATGATGTTGTTGTTTTTGTTGTTGTTGTTGTCAGAAATTGCTCTTAAAATCGGCTTGGCTTGTATTCTAAGAGCCTTCCATGGTAGATTTTTTGTCTTTGTAAATTACTAAGATTCTGCAGAGACAGCAGATTCTGGTTCTGCTATTACTCGTGTTACACATTCAAATTTTAAAGATAATAACTTTGGGAACACTAGTGCCACAGCAATATGTTTAAAACTTACTTGTCAAACACATATTTTTCAGCACAAGCTCACAAAGAAAGTGTGAAACAAGAAATATTTAGTATGAGGATATGAAATACTATAAGAACCAATGTTTAGTTTATTGAGAAGGGATTTCTTGATACTGAGTTATATATATCTTTGTAGAAAATCTCTGTTTTGTTGAAATCAGACACTACCCTCATATCATTGCCTCCTTGATTTCTTGTCCAAGAAACAAGTCATTTCTAAGTCCAATGTCCTAATACAATTGTCAGTATAAATCACCAGGAAATCAGAGAAAGCATTTGGAAGAACATCTGAAATTAATTTGGCAGCTAAGACATGTAACTGACACCTAGAGATAAAGGAATAGAAAGCTATAAACCCCTAATAAATGATACTGCATCACCACAAATATGTGCCTGCTTTCCTGAAGTCAGACAGCACAAGACCTTTATGTGTAGCAATAGCTTAGCCGTAAACTTCAAATTAGATTATATATACATGCTGGAGTTTAAATAAGCAAATGCCCTGAAACAAAAATTGGCTTCCAACCATTTTAATGTATTTATGAGCCATCCTTACATAATAATTCTATAGTTTTCTACAATATTTGTGGGTCAGTGCATAAAGAATAGTTAATCTTGTAAACTGGTGTAACTACCTGTCAGTCTGTCAGTCACTACCCTTCTAGCTTTCAGTAACAGAAATATGGAGGCCCTATCAGGAGTTTTTCTCAGTCTCTTCATAACACCTTTGAAGGGATGGCATTATCAGACTCCTACATAGCACCAGTGATATTTTTGTTCACATTTAATGAAGGACTAGTGATTTCATGAAGGAAGGTATTTTCTGCCTTTTAGAGTCTCTTGTTTACTTAAAGGATACACGGCACTATGAGCTGTGGAGTGACAGGGACAGTGTCCTCTACCACTGAGAACCCCTACCTATTCAGCTTGCGTACTAAACAACCTTTGGGAGAAAAATTCTCTAGAAAAAGTAATAAGTTCAAATCTAAGTGCAGTATGGAGACTAATTCTGGGGATAAAAAAAAAGGTCTCTTTTTTTATTCATCTTCCAAACACCAATTATTTGCCCTTCATCAGGGATTGCAAGGCATGGTGTATACTAGATTTTCCTTGAAGTTTTCAGATGCTGAGGAGAAACTCTTTTCTCTGAGAGATACTTTAGCCATCAAGAGAAAAAGGTCTATCCCGTGTGAATGCCAGTTAGAGACAATTATAACCCAAATGATTTTTCTTGGCATTAAAAAACAACAAAATCAATGCAAAATACAACTCCATCACCAATTTACCTCTAATTCTTTAGTGTTCCTAGACTGAATTGTAACTGATAACAGGCATGCCCATGAGTGAGAAAGAGATGTTTTATGTTTAAAATAAAGACATTAATTGTAGAAGACATTGATTTTTATAACCTTGGTAAGACAAGAACTATTTAAACCAGCTGTTCTGCCAGTTGAAAATTGGAAAATTTACTAATTATGTTTCAAGAACAGTTTAAACTGTCTCTAATTTATAGTATGCCTAAAATACCTTTCCCATAGCTTTGTTTAATGGCAGAAAATGAATGGATTTTCCATGTGTGAAACACATTGCCAATGCCTTTTAACAGTGTTCTCTGATTTCACCTGAATTATATTTGTTCGCTTGCTATAGAGCAAAAATTTTTTTAGTTGCAATTTTATACATATGCAAAGAAGTGACCATCTTTCCTTATTTGATCATGTAACAGAAGAAGCTCAAAAGAGTCTGTAGGCGGTATTAGTAGGAGGGGAGCCCTGTATTCAACTTAAAATAATTTCCGGTGAAAATTTAAGCACAAAGGATCCTTTACATGTAACTAGTTTGTTAACAGAGAAATGAGAGGAGGTGGAAGAAAGAAAAAACTATCCATATACCCATATCTCTCTTTATGTATACACACATATATATAAGAGCACACATATATACACGAGCACAGATACATACACATGCACATGTAGCATATATCCATATAAAGTTACTAGGGCATTACTTGCAAGCAACAGCTTTTGACAGGAAATAAAGAATATGGTATTTACTTTGTACAAAGCAAACTAGTAAGAATGAAGACAGATGTTCATTACATGATTTTGTTAAGTACAAATACCACCCTTTACTCTAGGCTGTTATTAAAGCAATTACTTTTTTCCAAGTGCTCAGTAAAAGCTGTAGCTGTGTGGTACTCCAGTAAGCATTATTATATTAATGTAGTGAATTTATCCAATCTATCTGTCATTACTGAACCTCACAATGATATTCTGATTAATGATGCATACTGAAGATATTGCAGATGCCAGCCAGATGTTCAGAGAAAACGAATGTTTTTTTGGCTTGAGAAGTTAAGTATAAATCATAATATATTGACATACCTAGTGGAACAAATGGAAGGTATTCCTTAGTGCGCTTGCTGTCTAGGTCCAATTTATTCTTAGACAAGATACATGATACAACACCATGTTTATTTCAGTCTTCTGCATAAAGCAATAGATGAGAGAACCATGCAAATAATTAAAAGCAAAATTCGGCCTGTTATTGGAAATTCTTTTGCTATAAGGTACTCTTCCACCTCTTCCAGCTGTCTGCCTCATATACAGGAGCCTTAGCACAGAGCTCCCAGCCAGCGTAAAGAAAAAAAAAGGAAAGGAGAAGATGCTGACAGCACAGCTTCCAGCAAGGAATCGGGTCAGGCAGGTGTCTCATGTCCATCCTCTTATCCTCTCCTTTAACCTGTGTTTCTGCTCATGTATGTACATATCTGCTCTTATGAAAGGAAGAGACCTATTTCTTTTTCAGCAGTATGAATTAATTTCACAGAATTACTTTGTCTGCCTTCATAATAAGATCTGAAGCTGATATGTCAACACTAGCACAGTGTTAAGGAGACAGGAAGTCTAGGTATTATACTTTTAGAGTCTTCTTACCTGCACATTTAGCCAAGCAGGGAAGCAGCCTCTTCCCTCATATTGTGCTCAAAGACAGTAGCCTCAGTGTTGCTTGGGTTGATCCTCCTCTACCTTCACATCTGAAATCAGCTCTGAAACTAGTAGTGGAAAAAAAAAATTGAAACAGTGGAACAACCCTTTGTGATAACTGAAAAAAAAAAAAATTTTATCCTTAAATGCCTCTACAGTCACCTTCCTGTCCTCCAAACACTCATACCAGTTTCTGTATTTTTTTAAACCTGGGCAAAGGAGATGAAACATAGACCTCATAACTGTGTGCCTGGTCATTCTGTCCCTACTTACCAACATATTCCTTTTAAAGAAAGCAGCTAAGAACCTTCATATGTCTCAGGTATGGATGAATGGCCAAGGACTTTGGCTTTGAGACAGACAGACAGTATCAAGGGGAAATGTATAGCATACTGTGTGGATCAGCAATTCTCTGATCTCTTCCACTTTTTCTGCTCACTGCTCCTCACTGATGCCAGAGCAGCACAAAAGCATCAAGCTCAGCTACTGCTTGAAAGCTTTCTGCAGGGTACAGTTTTTTAGTCACACTGCATTAAACAGTGAAAGTGTAGTAGAACTGCCCTGTGCAGCAGCCAAAGAAACTTACTGTGGATTTTCCACCTTGCTCAACAATAGTGATTTGCTCAATTTACATCCACTCTCCAAGCTAGGGTCTGCAAGTGGTGGTGTAGTAGGTGGAGTGGAGTGCAAGCAATAGTGGAAATTTGCAGACAAACACCATTATTGTTGTCAGATCCTCATCTTTGATTTGGGTTATGTAAATTCTTTTGATTTTTTCAGGGAGTCAGAAGCAAGAAGTCTTACAAGATGGTTTATTTAACTTATTACATCTTTTACTATTCGTTGTATTGTACACTGAATCTGAACAGTCCATCCTTTATTCACTTGGACAGGCCATAAACTACTAAATCTACCCACTTCCCAGTGCAGTTGCCCAGTGTTGATTAGCTCCTAATTCTAGCATGTCCACATATTTCTCCATTATAGCTCTGATGCTATATCTGTTTCCTGGGTTTCCACTCAAGTTAATTCCAGAACCTACTTGAAGCTAAGGTATCCAAGTCATTAGTGCCTCATCTTCACAGCACTGGGTAACCCAGCACTTCTGAATTGATCCAGATGAAATGCATGACTACACTTCTGTTGCATTAGGCAATACAAGGTATGGAGCTCATCAGGCACAAAGGAACCTGCCTGCATGAAATTAACATGTCAAAATGTTTTGACCTAGTTTGAATTCAGAATGTGGGTTTGTATCAGATCAGTGTTTTGTGTGAGGCAGCTACAGCCTTTTTGATCTGATACATGGTTATTCCTGACAGAAGTACTTAATTCACAAGTATTTCTTACATTAATATATTTTTGTATCAAGAAACAGCTGTTAGATTTAAGCTCTAATTCAGTTGTCTCATTAAACTGTGTCAAAAAATTCTTGATTTCTTTATCTGAACCTCCATTGGTCTAAATTCAGGGTAACAGAATTTTGTGGTTTTCCATTTGGACAGTGAAAAGTTTGTCCACTCTTCTCATTGCAAAGCAAAAAGCTGCATGTATCAGTTTTTAATACTTTTTTTAAAAATAATACTGCTGGCCTGTCATCCTGAACTGCTCGACAAATGTTATAACATTTTTTGGTTGCTCAGCAAACCTGTGGAGTACAGACATGGAACTCCACAAGGGGATGACAGACACCTTCCAGCAACCCTAGATTACACACATATTGCTTACAGCAGTGATTTCCAGGACCAGGTGACCAGGGGCACAGTCCGAAGGAAATTTGATGGGCCATGTCCAGAAATATTGGTCCAGTCCCTGCCCAACTTTCCATTCAAGTCAGCATACCAAGTGGGTATAACACACATGAGGCAGTCTAAGGCATGAGAAAGGGGGCATTGATTGAAGTGTTAGCACACCAAACCTTCCTCCTCACAGTGCTTTCACACAGAGGAGATGTCATCAAGGTTGTCAGGCTTGCAGTTGTGGCTGGCCTTTATATAAATATGTACTCACTAGCACAGGAGATTGCTCACATTACACACACACATACAAGCACCTCATGAACCTCAGAACAGAACAATACTTCACGGAGCAGTCTGCCCTATAGATTCTCAGGATGGATACGTGGGAGAAGTACATCAATTTTCTATTAATTCTGTTTCTATTGCCATTAAGAGCACTAAGGATTCAGAGAAGCATGATGCTGTAGCATATAATAAACTATGATGATGCAGGTGAATTAATTTATCATTTTCTCTCTATAGTCTTTATACCGTTTTCATGCCCATCTTTTTTACTCTGAAAAACGTCAAAAACTTTGAGTTGAGCATCCTTCAAAGTGTTCTTTAGAAATCTATTCCCTAAAGTACAGAAAAACATGCATGTGAGATCATTTTAGTATGCAGTTTAGTCAGCTAATTTTTTATGGCCCTTTTTCTGTTTTCTTGTTGGTTTAGTTATCACTTCCTAATCTGCATAAGCTATTTTTCATATGTTATAGCTATCTCAGCCAACAGATGGTGCTATGTATAATATTTTTATGATTTGTATAACATAAAAATAAATACTACAGTTAAACTGTATATGTAATTACTTTGTTAGAAAATAAACATGAAATTGAAGTTCACAATAATAAATACTTATCATAAAAATTAGATTCAAATATCAGTAAGTGTTGAGAGTCACTCTGATGAATGTTCACCCTGCAGGTAGGGAAGGATGTAGTTGCATATGTAAAGCTGTCTGTGGTATCAATACTACTACATTGCACACAAAGATCTTTTGCAAAATCTAGGCTTCAGTTTCATAAATTTTAAGAACACTAAAATTATCACTGTCTATTCTGCTTTCTACTCTGTGGGATTAATACATTTTATCTAAATTGAAATAGAAAGTTGTGATATGCCATGGGTACTCATGCAATTGAAGTAGGATCATTCCAGCATACAAGTTAAGAAATGCAATTCTAAGCACCAATGTTGAGGATCACCAGTGTTTCACACTGTGCCAACATTTCATCATCCAAACAGTGCAGTAAGTTTGCTGGCACTACTCAGACCTGTAAAATTAATCAGGTGCATAATGACACGCAAAACATGTTTGGTTTCCTATGGGCTTGGTCTTTCTGTGAAAGGGATGAGAGTTTCACTGAACAAGGCATGACCAAGCCTACTGTGGGGAATATATTCTGATAAAGCTGTTGTCAATATCACCTTGTGCAATCTTTTCTCTTTCTAATTTTTTCTTTTTTCCAAATTTGCTGCTTTATTGAACTAGGCAGTGGGTAATCCTATTTATCCAGTCTCAGACATCTCAATGAATTTAAGTTAATAAACATTTCACCCTATATTTAAAATACTTCCAGGAAATGCAGGTATTTTTACAACATAAAACTAAACATAGCAAGACAATTGCAAACATTCTACATGGAGAATGCATGTACTTAGTTCTATTCTAAAATGGGTTGTCAAAGACTTCATCACTGTAGAATCCCATTACTTTTACAGGGTTCAATGAATGTTTCAATGAATGCTAAAACAAGATGTCTTCAGTCTTACAAAATACTGACTCTTAGGTCCTTGTTCACAAGAGTAGATGTATTTTTTTCCTACATTTTGAAAATATTTCATTTATTTTACGAAGAATTTTATGTTTAAAGGTTGAGAAAATGGTCTTTGCAGCTTCATAAAACCTAATTTCTGATGAAAATTGCTAAAAATACCTCAACTAGCTGTTCCCCATCTCAGTTTCATTTGCTCAAACAGGTAGGAACAAAAGCATGTAGTCTCAATAAAACATTTGATTATTGCTGTTGAATGAAGATTTAAAATTGTCATGCACAGTGTATTAAGTAGTACAATGATAATTTCAAATACTTACCAAAGAACACTATCTTTCTTTATATATATATAATGGTGTTTAATGATCAGGAATAAGAGAGGGTTTTTCTGTCAGAATTTATAAACAAATTTGGGATATTAGTGTTGGTGCATAGATTATATAATATTTCATTTCAACTGAGATCATTGAAAAATATACATAGCTGACAGAATAATATTCAGCTGGACTACCCCATTTTGCCACAAAGGGAAGGGAAATAGGGTCAGTGGGATTGTAAATGAAAAGAAATATGGAGAACTTGGTCCCTAGCAGTACCATATGTGGAGTGAACGCAGAAGCCTGGGAAGCGTGCCAGAAGTAAAACCTAAGGGAAGCTGGGTTTGCAAAGGGTGGTGTCACCTAAGTAACATTCTCTTTAATGTTTTTCAGTATGATGGGAGTGTGCACATGCTTTATCTCATCATCTCTATTTCTCTCTTCGGGAGGACACTCCTGTTGATATGAAGACTTGTAGTCAATAATGGCAGTGTGGCATCAGTTGCAATAATGATACTACCAGTGAACCATATCTATGTGTGTTAGGATGATACATAGAGATGGTTTCAGATTACAGTTTCAGATACTGTAATTTCTACCAAGAGTTCTTTTTTCTTTTTTTTTTTGTGTCCCTAGATATTCTTGCTTTTAATTCCTTGATTAATTGCTTTGTACTATATCTAACTACACATCTACAATGAAGTCTTGAAGCTACTCGAGCCGGAAGTAAAATGTTAATAACTAGAGTTGGAGACGAAGGTGGTACCAAACACAATGAATCGATCTGCAAGCACATTTGCAGTTCCAGCCAGCTGAGCAGCCCTAACTTAATTTCAGTTTGAGTGTGCCTTGTGTTTAATCTGATAGCCTCCATCTTGCTTGCCCACTTTTACTGTGGCTTAAACCAATTGTGCCCTTACTGGCTATTATTTGCCCTGCAAAATTTCCAGGCCACCCACAACAGACTCCCACCTGACTTAGGACATCCTCTGTCTCTTTGGTTCTGTGGTGGGTTGACCTTGTCTGGGTATCAGGTGCCCATCCGTTTGCTCTATCACTGCTCCTTCTCAGCTGGGCAGGAGTAAAAATATACTGTGGAAAAAACCACAAAAGTTGAGATAAGGCAGTGTACTAAAGTATAAGTGAAAGGTTGTCTCTACACAGGCAGAGACAAAATACATTCTCTGCTTCCCATCAACAAGCATGTCTGGTCACTTCCAAGGAAGCAGGTCTTCAGCATATGTAGCAGTTACTCTGGAATACAAATGTTGTAAACAACAAATGCCTCTGCTTCCTCCTACTTTCTCTTAATTTTGTATCTGAACAAATGTCATATAGTATGGATTAATCCTTTGGTCAGTTTGAGTCTGCCCTGGTTATGTCTCCTCCCAAGATTTTGCCCACCCCAGCCTACTGATGTAGGGGCAGAATGGTGGAGAGAGCATTTATGTTGTGAGAGCACTCCTCTATAGTAGCCAAAATATTGGTGGGTTATCAACACCTTGCTAGCTACGAATACCCGGCACAGTCCTGTGAGGCCTGATGTCAGGAAAATTAGCTCATCTCAGCCACACCCAACACAGCTTCTCAGAACCTACATTTTTGTGTCTAGTTCCTACTACTTGTGGGGTGCATTGAGAGTAAGAACATCAGCTCCAAGATCAGCTCCACTTGCTATGCTGGGGCCAGTTTCACCACAACAGAGCAGTTAGAAACACCTGAACTTCTGCATTACCTTGACAGTGGAATCCTGGAGACTAGTTGTCTACATTTGCTCTCACTTGACAGTGGCTTCAGCTCTCCTCCCTCTAGCCTTGAATTTGTTTAAGTGAAGATGAGCGATTAACCTCTACACTTAAGACCAGATGATCTCCCACACTGGAGAAGCCTCAGCATAAGCTCCTTCAGTGACTTTTTCATGGGTTTATAGCCAGATAGACCTGTGCAATACAAGTCACTTTTTTATGTAACTACACATTATAACAGATAGCACAGCATTAGCAATCACATGGCATACAAAGCTGGGATGTCAAGCTTCATCTAGTACACTGAGAGTCCATCTGAACTCTGAGAGTTCATATCACCATGACAGCACTGACTGCTCCATGCTGGAGAAGGACGTGCTTGTTCCCATGCTTGGTGTGCGACCATTGCACAGCCATACTGTGTCCCTGTTCTCCTACTTGCTTTATTCCAGCCCTCTTGACTTTACATTTATACAGGTTCCAGATTCCTTCATCTAAGAAAGTAGCCCCCATCAGGTTACAATGTGCTGCAGGGTTATACAGATGTTTCTTAAGAGCTTTTAACTGAAAGTATGGAAAGTCAGCTTGGACACATTTGTGCCCTTATTTGCAACTTTTATGTTTTCAGGGAAATGTTACATACTGCAAAACATTGGTCACTATGTAAGTTGCTATATATATGTTATTTCACTGGTACATATTGAGGTCACTGCTATAAGAATATCTTGACTTTTATGGAGGAAGAAAATTTTTGTCCTTGGAAGATATGAAACAAATTTTATTTTTATTATATTTTTTCTTTTCAGACAGCAGTCTACATGAATATATATTCAATGAGTCCGATCAAAAAGAGGATTGCCTTAATGAGGAAAGGTCTTAGTGATGACTGCCATTCCTTGTTACTTCATCTTGGACCCTAGCAGGGGCACAGGCAAGGAAACATCACAGAATATCTTGAATTCCCTGTAGGTCAGATATGAATTGTCAGCAGCATTAATTCACAACATCATTGCTTTGTCAAAGTTAGTTATGTGTGCTATTGTATTGACAATATTTGACTGATAGAGTTGCCTCTATAATTAGGAGTGTGTCACATTTCAATTACATTTTTATACCACTTTCCAAAGGTTTATAAATCAGATAAATTCCCTCTAGGCTGAAATGTGCCATAGTAATTAGTACGGGGACAGGGGTTTTTGTGTGTTGTTGTCCATTACTTTGATAGAAGATTATTATACAAATAAGGTAGGTGTGTTTTCCTATCTTTTAGACCTTACTTCAACAAAAATGAAGGCTGATATATTCAATTTTCACTTAAACATTTTCTTATAGAAGACACTGAGAGTTTAACCCATTTTTTAAATGTCTCAACAGCATCCTAGCAAAATTCTACTTGTAATATAAAAGTATTGTATTGCATGACACTAAATAATACTAGCTCAATGAAATTTGGAAGGAAGGAGTACCAAATATTAAAGTGTCTTATTTGTGAAAGCTGTTCTCAGTAGCAGTTCTTAGCATGCATGCATCATGTGAATATAAAATGTAAACCAGTTGGATAAGTTGCAATTGTGCAAAAACCTGCAATGATGAACAAATATGCTGTGAAATTCTTAAAAGGTGAGCTCAGTTTAAGAAGATCGTCACTGAATTTTAAAGAACCTTGGAAACTGCTAACCAGAAATAGCATTTTTTTTCCCTCCATTCTTGGTGTAGGGGTGGAGTGCTGAGAGCTCATTTTTTCAAAAAGAGCTGGTTGTCAATTTTTTTCAAACTAACCTAGCATTTTATGTAAGTTAGACTACTGGATTTGCATTCATGGGTTGTTATTAGTTAGGGACTGGTGCTTTGAAGGCTGTGCCATGAATACTAAAGAATCTTTAAAAGTTTTCCCATGTTCATCCATAAATATTGGAATAAGCAAAGGAATTGACTGGGTGGCATTTCCTTGTCCAAACAGGCAATACTCTAGGGATGGTTATTTCGGCATATATTCCAGCTGCTTTCAGTGACATCCCTTTTCTCTAGGGATAGCATACTGGCAATGCAGGAAGACAGGATAAACAGCAATGGGATGTGAGGAGAAAACATATACAAACATTCTGAAATCCTGTTTTCATGGTAGCAATCTAAACTGAAACTGTGGAAAAGGGGGGTGGGGGGGTGGTTTTGTGTCTCACATGAATACAAGAGATTATTTTCAATCAACTGCTCTGTTCCATCAGATTGTCATTATTCTCAAGCATAAAAAATTTCTTATTACAGAGGAAACTGTAGCAGGCTGTCTGTGACGCTGTTTAGCTTAGCACTGTTCATTTTTTAATGGTCACATAGACAGAATTTAGTGCTGCCTATGACCTGGGCAGAGCACAGTATATTTTCATAGAGGCTGAAGTTGTTTGACTTGGAAGGGACCTTCAAAAACTTCCTAGTCCAACCCCCCTGCCATCGACAAGGACTTCTTTCACAAGACAGGTTTGCTGAAAGCCCCATCCAGCCTGGGACTGGGACATCCACAGCTTCTCTTGGCAACTTGTCCCAGAGTCTCACTAAATATTCCTCTTTATATCAAATATAAATCTATTCTGTTTTAAAGACATTATCTCTTGTCCTGTTACTATATGTACTTCTCAAAAGTCCCTCTTTTGCTTTCTTGTAGACTCCCTTTAGGTACTGCATGACTTCCGAAGCCTTCTCTTCTTCAGGCTGAACAACCCCAACTCCCTCAGCCTGTCTTCATAGAGGAAGGTGCTCCATCCCTCAGATCATCTTCATTGCCCCCTCTAGACTTGCTCCAGCAGGTCCACATCTTTCTTATACTGGGGGCCCCAAAACTGGATGCAGTACTGTGTGTGGGATCTCACTGAGAGTGAAGAGACACACAATAACCTCCCTCCACCTGCTGGCCACACTGCTTTAGATGAAATTTTCTGGGCTGTGAGTGCACATTGCTGGGTCCTGTCAAGTTTTTCAGCCACCAACACTTCCAAGTCCTTCCCCTCAAGGTTGTTATCAGTCCATTCTCCACCCAGTCTGTTCTTGTGTATGGGATTGCCCTGACAAGACCTTACAGTTGTGCATGTTGAATTTCATGAGGTCTGCATGGCCTAGGACTGAGGCATGTTATTTAACCCCTAGCACAATTTCCTTTGTGATTTTCTTCCAGCTGTCTTCTAATTCCTGAGCCAGTGCCTCTGCATGGTTTGAGAGATAGCTTAGGGCCCAGGGTAGTCTCAATAGCCAGCCTTATTTTCTGCCCATGCATACAGAGATGAGGGTTGATAGCTCCTAGATTTCTACTTCTCTATTTTGTCTATGAATATAGTTTGAAATGGACATAATTGACAATACTAA
>JAOXXN010000444.1:351404-368984 GCA_026770055.1 Myrmophylax atrothorax
TATATGGCAGAGAGAAGCAAGGAAGAAGAGGAGGGAAATAGCTGTTCAGAAATAACCTCATTCAGAATAGTACAGAAACATTTATTTTTGATCATCTGCAGATCAGAAGGTACTGAAGACTCACTTGAATTTAAGTACTTACTTAAATGTACCACCTGCAATAATATTTTTCTTTCAAGTCATCCAATATTATAAGGATAATTAAAACTGTGCAGTTTCTATTTGCCAAATTATGGAAATCAGGATTTCTCATGCAAGGTTTGCATTTGTTCATGCATAGGTTCTCTATTGGTCCTTTAAAACATAAAGCTTTTAAAATCAGTGAAGAATAGACACTTTACATCACTTTCAGACATCCTGCTAACAAGGACGAGGAAAAAAGATTAATTTTAATATTTCTTGGAGTTAGTTCTGCAACTGAGAATTCCTTCAAACTTAATTAATATAAGCATACTTTTATTTGCATTTAAATACAGTAAAATATTTGTTGCTAAAATTTCAAAAGTTAAATTCTTAGTTGAATAATTACTTGGCTTGTCCTTCATTGCTTCCTTTTTTCCTGCCAATTTCCAACAGTTGTCGTTGGGCTTACTTTTTCATAACTTCTGTGGAAAATTACCAGAAATATTACAAATTTTCCTTGCTACTTTTCAATGTTTTTTCTTCAGTTGAGAAAAGTTGCTTGTTGGATTTTTTCTTTTTGTTTTTTTCTTTTTTCAATAAGCAACACACACACACATACCTACAGTGTACATATGAACATGTGTTGAGCGTTGTACTGGTATTTATTTTAGACTTGAAAAATTTTAGTACTGGCATGTGCATGTACTTCTGTATGTATAATGCACTTTGTGGTTTGTTCCCAGAAGCTTAGCTAAAGTCTTTTCTTTCTTAGTTCAGTCATAAATGAGTAGAACCTCAACAGCAGCCAGTGACTGCCTGATGAGTGTGCCAAATAACTGAGTATCAGTTCTCAAAAATGAAGGTAATTGACTCCTCCAACATGTTTAAATGTATTCTAGCTCACAGGTATCAGTGTATGGTGCCCCAGCCACCTCTGCCAGAAGCAGTGCCTCTGCACAGACCAGAATGATCCCTGTGAGAGTCTACTCTCTTCCATCTCCCCTTGGTGCAAGGGTTTGGGTAAGGAAAGCCCTTCCCCCTTCCATTCATCATACTTCAGTTAAACATGACATTTCATTTACCACTTTGAGATCCGAGTTAATTCTCCTAGATAATTCAATTCTGAAGGCTAAGAAAACTCTGCCAGCCTTGTTAGGGAATTTGTGTTCAGAGATTCCCCTGAGAAGGGTTAGTCCACTGAATACTTTGACCTCATCATCCAGTGCAATGTTGCAGTTCTTACCCAGATGTAGTGTATGTCCTCTTGTAGGCAATGTGTAATGTATTCCCATGCTTTCCTTTCTGTTAGATACTGCTGAAAATAGTGCAAATACCTCCACTATTGTACATTACTACTGTGTTAGGAGAGCCTTATTTTGAGAAGGATCAATAGTGCAAAATACTAAAAGCTTTTATCTGTGTGCAAACTTCAGTTTATTAAGGTTGTTAGTGCAGAGTTATGAGTAACTACTGTTTCCCGTGCTTTTTATTTTTTTTCATCAGAATTGAAGACTTCCATGAATAACAAGAATTTGGAATAAAAAGTATTTGGATTGCTCTACATATTCACATAATAATTTCACAAAAACATGATGTCTCTGAGAATTTTCTAATACTCTTGTCTAGTTGTCTTTTTACTTACTAGACTACAGTACTTGCACTGTGCCTATGTAATATTCCATGAGGCAACACTTATGAGTTGAGTGTTCAGAACATGTAAGCTATACCTCCAGAGTAAGTCCTCTTGCTCTTTAATGTTCTGCACTATTGTGTAACACTGGTTGCTTCCCGTTTTTCTAGTCAGTAGCAATGAAAAGTGTTGCATTCCCAAGAATTTTTTCCAATATTTTATACCTATATCTTGTCTTGAGGCGCATGGGCATTTTTAGGAAGAGATAATTTTTTTTGCATTTGTTGAAGTGTTTCACATGGATAGTAAAAGCCATTACTGGGTATTTATCATCGGATAGCTTCAACAAAGTACTATTAACATGCCTTGAAGCATGAACAGCCAAACAAATGAATGAATATTTTTTTGACAGCTTTTAGTCCTTCTTATACTTGCAAGTACACCTTTCATCCATCAAACTATCTAGTTGTTTTTTAAATGCTACAATTTTTTGTCCCTTATATGCAAGTCCTCTTAGAAATTTGTCTATTCTCAAAGCACACTCTCCTGAACAGAGCAAAATGTTCAGAGCAAATGAGAGAAATCTGGATCTCCATATGGAAATAGTTTAGAATATAGGAAAAGGGGAATTAAAAAAATTGTATCAAATTTGACAATACTTCACTTAACAGTTCCATTTATGAATTATATATGAGGTACAGAGAAGGAACACCTTTCCTGTGGAAGAAAAGACCAAGAGTTGTGGCTGTTCAGCCTGGAGAACAGAAGGTTTCAGGGAGACCTTACAACAATCTTCTGGTACCTTAAGGGGCTTACATGAAAGATGGAGAAGGACTTCTGATAAGGGCATGTAGTGATAGGACAAAGGCTAACGGTTTCAAACTAAACAAGGGAGATTTACATTAGATTTAAAGAGTAAGATTTTTTAGGATGAGATTGCAACGAGAAGTTGTAGGTGCCACATCTCTGGAATTGTTTGGGTCAGGTAGGATGGGGTTTTAGCAACCTCCTCTTGTGAAAGATGTCATGAAAGACAGTGGGTTTTGTAGGTCCCATCCAACTCAAACAATTCTATGATTCTGTGATCTACTCAATGACTACTTACTCGTTATTCTTATTTAATCTTACTTGCTTTTCAGGGCATTGCTGCTTAGCTGCATTTTTAGCACCTCAAGTCAACTAACTGTCCTGATTGTGACAATCCATTTTCCACTTCAGTGGTCTAGAATCTCCCAAGTATTTCAGGTGGCATCACACAGAAATGGAGGATGACACAATAGGAGAGCAACAGTTTTGATTCCTCTGACAGTCTAAGAGGAAAGGAAGTTGGTCCAGACGCTTTGTAAGGCAGAGCCTATGTATCCTACTCAAGGCACCTTCCAGAGTTCACATAGTAATGCTGATCGCACAGCAGATTTCCTTTAAGGGAATCTCAAGGCTCTGTCTCTAAGCTGTCACAGAAAGGATCTGCCAGAGGCAACCAAATGGAAACATCCCTCGTTAAATGCCTTGAGGATATCTGACAAAACTACACCTCACGTGGTCAGGTTTCTGGCACCATATGACCTCAGTATTAGCTGTGGGACTTGTGGTGGATATTTTGTAATCAAATGACAGAGCACGACTAAACACATACTGTTAAACTGTACTGCTGCTCAATGTGACATTGCAGTAACAAAAAAGCTCTGGGAAGTTCTGCATTACCATGCATCTACTGGAAAACAGATCAAGAAAATAAAGAAAAAATTAAACAGAGAAACTAAAGCACTGAATTTCATAGTGTTTCTCAGCTGGAAGTAAAAGTGAAAATGCATTATTTTAATATTTATAAATTTATTTTTTTTTGCAAATGGAGATTTTTTTCCCCCCTCAATTACAATTTGATTTATGGTATTGCAAATCAAATATTTAACACTTACAGAGCTTTCAAACACCGCTTTAATGCAGAGGGCACAAAAAGAGAACAGAAGTGTATCTAACAGAGAAAGCATTTGAACAGAACAATTCTAATCTCTATTTATGCAACATTTAAAAATATTGTTGCAGAGAAATAAAGTTGGTAGTCTGACTAGATTAACTTATAGCTTTAATTGCAATAGTAATGACACTTTTAACAAACAAAGAACTCGCTATTAAACTATGAGCTGTTTAACTTCAAAATTAATTATATCTTCAAACTGAGTTAGGAAAGCACTTGAAGTGGTGTTGTTTTAACAGAACAATATTATGTCATTATAACCAACCCCTGGAAATACTGAGAGAAGTCCTTATGGTTCTAGGCTCTCTTCAGAGTCTTCAGTAATGGCAGTCACAGTGGTAAACAGTCTGCTTGGCACTTGAAGCTCCACATTGTCCTGTAAATGATGGATTTGTTGTAGGAGTATTGATACCACTTCAGTGCCTCCCATTTTAATTTATTGAGAAAACTTTGTACTAGTTGTGTTTGAGAATTGAGTGGCTTTGTCAAAGGGTCCATGCATAATTCTTATGTCTGCCTTACACCTGGTAAACAAGAAAAGGTCTAAATGGTAGAAGGACAAGAGTGTATCCTTCCTTAGATATGGCTTGATCAATATTTATCCAGATGTTTCTCAGAATGAGTTTGATCTTGTTATGATTTCATTAATGTACTTCATTCTTTGTGGTTATTCTTAAGTGTACTGGACTGAATTCAGAAGTAGACATAATTTTTCAATCTCTTTTTTATGCTGCAGTCTCTCTTAATGTTTATGAACCACATCTGTTATTTAGAAAAACTATCCCAACAGATGTACAGCATCACTTAATGACTAAAGGCTTGCTCTGACCATTCTGGAAAAAAATGTGTAAAAATCCCATTGCTAAATTTTTACTGCAGAAGTTGGAGACCCAGCTATCTAGGGTGACTTTGAATTTGTTTGTGTATTGTTTGTCTTTCACTGTTAGTTCCTGTCCTTCAGGTAAAACATTTTTATAACATTTTTACACTGTCTTTATTGTGGGAGCAGGAGGGGCAGAATTTGACTATTTATTTCTTCTGTCAGTCATTCCTGTACTGCCCAAGATACCAAAGTGCAAGATTGCCATATAGAAAGCATGATTATGCTTTAATTACACCTCTCTCTCTTAAATTTTAACTTTGATAATCAAAACACAACCCACATCATATTACTTGTCTTGTACATTCAAGGTATCACTTATTTTAGTTGCATACAGTTCTTCTTTCAGCACCTAATACCAACAGTTAGGCACTAATCCTATGTAAAGGATTTGGTCTTCATTATTACATTTCAAGTTTCTCATATGGCTATAAGATTTTACTCATAAGATTTTACTTCTCAGTAATTTTTTTTCTTTTTATTTAATGTAAGTGTAGTTCAAGTAGTTTAAATGTATGTGGTTTCTACTCTCATAACATTGTAACTGAGAGACAGAAGTGGAGGACAACTGCCAGTAGATTAAAAGAAATTCTGTTTCATCTGGAATTTAAGCTTTCTCCTATGTTTTTAATAGGACATTTATTTGCTTACAGTTTTACAAAGAGAAGAAAGGTGAAGATCTAAATTTGCATATCTTGCAAATTTCAAACAAACACAGTTCAATCAGTCTCTTCAAACAGCAATTATCTGCTTATTTCAAATTTTCTCACAGCAGTAATATATTACTTTGTTGAAATACCTGCTTATCAGAATGTTTAAGAAAATTTAAATTCTTCCTCTATCCCTATTTCTCTGTTCTTCTGGTATTTCAAGTGTGAAGGACACTTTACCTAAAAAATCATTAGTTAAGCTCTTTTGACCATATACAAATGTCTACCCTCAGTTTGCAATCAAAATGGAAAATATTCATTGCACTTACAATGTTCACAGATTTGTTGCTGTGTGGCAGATTGTCCAAAATGCTGATTTTACACTATCATGTGGAAATTTAAAAAACAATTTGCTCTGATATGTACTTTCAGATATACAAAATATTGTGGTTTTTATAACAATTTCTTAACCTAGGAATTTTGAGGTGATGAGAGGTTACTGAGCAAAACCAAAACACACACTATTCCTGCAGCAAAGTGTACAGTTTGAAAACTCTACCTCAGAGACATCAACTTTTTTGCTTATATAAATTTCATGATTAATGTTATAAGCCATGCATAAAATTTACTGAATAAACTGCTTGTGGTTTATTCTACTGGTTCAATTAGTCAGTGAAGGTATGCCAAAGACAAGAACCTTTACCAAGGTTTTCAAACTTCCATGTATTGAGGGTCTGGCCTAGTAGCCTACCAAACAGTGCCTTTTTGCTTCATTCAGAACTGTTTCTGAAGATTTCAGTAATTTGAAATTTGAAGGCATGGAAATTGGAGATATTGTGTGTGATTAGAAGACAGTTACATAGCTGAAAGTTTTATCTAACTTGGATACTTGACTACTCATAAAAGAAAGTGAGCTTGCTGCCAACATATATTTACAAAGCCATAGACATTTTCAGTGAGGTTTCTATCAAAATGTCTAGTGCTGCTATTTTCAATATAGTGTATGGTTTTTTGCTGGTTACTGAGGTCGTGTCTGTGTTATTGCCTTAATATTAATTACCAGCACCTTTCACCATATTCACATTCTCAAACTTCCCTTTTTCATTCTGTTCTCAGCATCAAAAGCTTATAAACGCCTTGCTAAAATATCCAGCATTTGAATCAGCATTTGGTGCTTAGCCAATTTTGACAGTTTAATAAATGGGTTGAATTAAGCCATGGTAACTGGACACACAGTGTTCACCACACTTTGGAAACAACCCAAACCATTCAGTGCATAACTAATCCTTGTAAGTAGACACACATAAAGACCTGATAGAAAATCCCACGTACATTTTATAGAGTTAGGAATTAAACTGAAGAAATGTGATATTTGGAAGGAGAATGTGCCCTGCCTTCTCCAATCTTTCTGCTTACAGAGCCCCAGGGAAGGATGTGTATAGATTTCTCTCAGCCTGCCAACTGATCACTTGAAATTTGGCAGTCTGCTTGCCTTGAAGTAGGATGTGTGTGGAGTCCTGCAGAGAAGGGGTTCACTCTTACAAAGTGATCAAGCCTACCATCTCATCATTGAAATTTAACTACCTTTAGCTAAATACTAGATAGCAGAGGGTATCTATAAAGATTAAGTGAAACACCTCAGTGTTACAGCTAATCATATTTAGCTAATTATGCATAGCAGTCCATATTCTATGCATGAATTCTTGCTAATATATCAGTCCTGGTCTAGGAGAGTAGAAAAAGATTGGTGTTATATTTTTCTGAGAAACAGGTGAAATATCAAGGAAGATCTGGTCTGGATGGTTTATGTGTTTCTTTCAAGGGGTTGCCCCTTTGGCGGGAAGATCTTGCTCTGTGACAGTGCCAAATCAGAGGCACCACTTCCATTTACACCTGTTGACACACACGCACCAAAAAATATAAAATCCAAGGCAAAAAGATGTAAAGTAGAAAGTGAGTCTAGGTGTTACTGACTGCAAGAAAGATAGATGGTATTACTGGTGAATGGAAAAGTCATTAAAACCTCTTTGAGTGTCATTAAACACAGTGTGTAACTTAAGAGCATAGCCTGACATCAGTCCTTGGGCAGACAGTTGATCCACTGTCAAGATGTAGCCCAATCAGGTACTTGGCTGAGCCACAATGACGCATACAGCAGATTTCAAGGCATACATTCTGTGCTCTCCCTGAGAAATTCCTAGCTGGTGGAAGATTTATAGCTGTGTTTGGTAGGGATACCAAAGCAGGACAAAGAAGATTAGAACTGGTCTGAATTTCACATTCCATATCTCAGGAACAGGTTGTTGAGATGAGAAGGGGTTTTGCAAATAAAACCCTAGTCCAGAAAAGGTTTGACTGTCTGATTTAGAAGTACCAAATAAACCTAGGAAATACCCTAATGATAGTGGTAAACTAATTGTCTTATTTGGAGGAAGGGGCCTTGATAAAACAATGCTTTGAAAGCAAGGGTATATGTTTCAAACTTGCATAGCCTGATGTCAAAATACAGTATTTTTACCAACAAATATAGCTCCCCCCCAAAAGTTTACTAACAACCATCAATGAATAATGTTATAATTGCCCTTTCTTTGGTTAACAGAAAAAAATGTGGGGTTTTTTGAGAATGTCTTCTCTACTTTGAAGGGGTTTTTTATAGATATTGTGAAAAAAAATGACCAAACTGTAGAATATTTATACTTATCACTTAGCAACATCTATTTTTCCTATAGTTTTCCCTTTCCTTGATTAACTATTATATAATTTTGATTCACTGAAGCAGCAAACCACAAGAAGATTTTGAAGACTGTGAGGAAAAAATTAAATATAAATTAGTTTGCAAACATTTATGCAAGGAATTTGATGGTAATAATTATGGCCATGCAATTAAAAGAAAAAATTTGTTTAATGTTTCTTACTAAATCAAACTGACTCCAATTCAGAATCCTGAGAACCCACAATTAACTTTGCGAGACTGATTTAGAAATTTGAATTATTTTTGCTATGACTGGTGTATCATTTAATAATCATAATTCCATATAAAAAGTTAAAAAGAATCGTTGTACTTAATCTGTTTTTTCAGGACACAATCATAGAAAATATTTGTCCAGTTTTCATTGTCACTTTACTCACTATCCTTCTGAATAAGTCAACTGATCCTACAAGTTAGTCTTTTAAGTTATTAATAGTTTAAGATCATAATGAATTAGTAGGTATATAAGATAAGTAAATATTGCTGGTGGCTGTTAAGCAACTTACAAGGTTTATAGATGGGAAAAAGAAAGCAGATTTGTCAAGATGTGATATTGAATGTTAGACACTGTTCTCTGGACTCAATGCACTATCTTTGCTTGTTTTCTTTAGTAAGTGTATAATTTTTGCAGAAAAGCCTTTTGATGTGAGAGGGAAAGATATTCTTATGTGAGACAAAATGGTAGAAATAGGACTGTTATATACCTGTTATATACTGTTATATATATGTTACCAACAGGTTTTCATTTCTTCCCTGGCAGATGTCAGAAGCACTCTACTTGTACTGGGTCAGCCAAACTCATGCTTTTGGCAGAAGAACTTATATCAGAAGTGCAAGAACAATTTCTCTTTCTATCAAACAGCATCTTCACGCTCATTCTGTAGTTTAAACCTTCCTTCTAGGCTGCTGTTTTCTGAGTGGGACTTGGGTCCCCTCAGATGCTGCAGGAGTGTGCACAGAGAGGGGTTCATGCTGGTGGGTTTCTGGAAAGGGCCTTCCATGAAGTCCTGAAGTCACACCATGGTATGGTCAACAGGCAAAATGATTGTTACTTCTGAGGCCAACCATTACTCAGACTGTGAATAATAACCTTCAACTAAAAATGTAAAAAATGTGGATCAGAACCCCAGCTATAACAACCATTCTCCTCAGTCAGGACATAGAAGTAACCCTTTAGTTCACATTACAGCGAATTATCACCAAACTGTTCTAGTACCTGGAGAACAGAGAATTTCTTTATAATGTAAATATTAAGAAATTTTTCTTTACCCACTAAGAACCTCTACAATACACGTGAACTTGGTGTACTCTGGAACAGAAATTTACTATCCATTTCTTCAAAAATTTGGCGTAAAATAGGCCAAAGAAATAATGGAGTTCTGGACAAGTGATCTCTAGAAACATTTTCTGAGGCTGTTCTTTTTCCAGCAACCTTTTCATATTTGATTAATATTCCTTCCTTTTTCTGGTTCAGAACATTTCTCCTTTGAGCTACACTGGATCTAAAATTGAAAGTAAGAAAGCACCACAACCTTTTGATCCTAGGAGAACTGACTATTATTTCCACATCTTTGGTTTATCATGTAGGTTGTCAAGGCAGAATAAAGATACGTGGGTTTTGTATATGATACAAGAAAGAGAAAGGAAAAAAGTAGTTAAAGCTTTTTAAGCTAAACTTGCTTTGCAGCTAAACACTTTTCAGCTGTCCCAAACACAGTAGGTCAAATATTCCAAGACGATATTTAGCTCTGTCTGAGACCACAAGATTTCATTCAAAATACTCCATAAAAGAAAACAAAAGACAAATTATTTTAATAGGGATCACAGAATTTCCCCTTGGTTAATTCTGTGTATTAATAATCAACAGAAAATACTGAGTCTGTTTTGGTGAAATAGCTGACACTTTCCCCCACTAGAGACATTAATACCATTCCAAATATTTGTGCATTATACTGATGTAATCTTTCAGTTACCCAGAAATGTCTTGGACACAGTGGACTGTGTACATGCATTATTTGGTGGGGAAAATATGGTATGACTACAAAAGGCTTCCTGTGAGCACTAAGATGTCATCTCACATGCTTTTGAGACGCACCCAAATAGGAAGGTGAGGTCTAGGCATTTGTGGAGTTTCCATAAGTAATCACAGAATATGCTGGGTTGGTAGGCACCTACAAGGATCATCAAGTCCAACTACTAGGTCTGGACAGAACCATCCCCAAGAATCACACCTTGTGCCTGAGGGTATTGTTCAAACTGCCCTTGTTACATCATTGTTGAACTCTGTCAGGCTTGGTGCTGTGACTGCTTCCCTGGGGAGATTGTTCCAGTGCCCAGCCACCCTCTGGGTGAAATACCTTTTCCCAATATCCAATCTAAACCTGCCCTGATACAACCTGAGGTCATTCCCTTGGATTCTGTCACTGGTCACTACAGAGAAGAGATCACTGCCTGTCCCTCCTTTTCCCCTCGTAAGGAAACTGTGGATTGTGATAGGTCTCCCCTCAGTCCTCTCTTCTCCAGCCTAAACAAAATAATTGACCTCAGCTATTGCTTGTATCACTTCCCCTCTAGGCCCTTCATGATCTTCATAGCTCTCCTCTAAACACTGTCTAGTAGCTGAATATCTTTCTTTTTAGCAGTGCCCAAAACTGCATACAATATTCAAAGTGAGGCTGCCCCAGTGCAGAGCAGAGCAGGCCAATCCCCTCCCTCAACCAGCTGGTGATGTGCTTGATGCCCCCCAGGACACAGTTGGCCCTCCTGGCTGCCAGGGCACTGCTGACTCAGATTCAACTTGCTGTCTACCAGGACCCCCAGGTCCCTTTCCAAGGCACTGCTTTCCAGCCTCTCATTCCCCAGTCTGTATGAACACCCAGAGTTGCTCATTCCTAAGCACAAAATCTGGCACTTGCCCTTGTTAAATTTCATGTTTGGTGATTGTCCCATCCTCTCATTTGTCAAGGTCTTGATACAAGGCCCTCCAAAATAAATGACCTTACCTTAAACATTTTTATATAAATTATCTGCCGAAGCACTAATTCAAAGGAAAATATAATGCATAAAAGCAAATGTAAACTCTACAACTGTGGCAGTTTTACCTGGGCCTCAAATTATCAAGCTCAGAGAATCTACGTAGATTAGGAGAGACAGGTATCACCTGACTTAAGTAAACAAAGAAATATTTTATATCAGATGATGCAAACCTGAGATATGAATACAGGAGTAGGAGGTGTTCTCTCAGTTCTATCTTGGCTGAAGTAGAAGCAAGACATGAAGTTGCTGTCTTGCTGTCTGGGCCCTGCTGCTGCTGTCACTACTTGCATTTTTTTTAGTTTCAGGGAAGTAGAAATATTTTGTTGTTATACTTTCTGTTTCTTGCTGGGTGTCTTTTGGGGTGCTTATAGATCTAGAGTGATGGAATCTGTTTTTGGTGGGAGGTAGAAAATCATTGGTTTATAACTTGTGTATAACTATGATTATAACTTGTGTAAGTGTGTGTTATATTGTAGTTTTCTCTTAATTTCCTCTTTTCTGTATACATACATATAATTAGTTTAAGCATAAAGTGGTTTGAGTTTCTACGTTGTTTTTTTTCCTTTCTCCCTTTTTCTCAGGCAGAGGGAGAAAGGCTTTGACGCTGTATTGGGCAGTTGGTGCTTTGCCAGCTCAACCCAAGACACTTCTACATGTTCTCTGTGTGATGCGAGACTCAGCTCTGATGCAGCCTAACTGTATAACTTTGAATCATATTTCTGAAAAAACTGCAAGATTGTAAGAAAGATCTGTGAGAAATTGTCTAGAGTACAACTATGCCAAGTAAGAAAGGTAAGAGTTCAGACAGATAAGGCTCTTGATAACAAAAGATCACTAACATTTCAAAGAGTAAAGTGAAAAAATATAAACACAAGAGCTATAAGTTCCTAAAAGAAAGAAAAGGGACTCAGAAGGGGGAATATAAACAACATTAAAAACCAGCCTTTTCTTAAAAGCAGCAGCAATATTTTCTTTTCTGGTTAAGGACTAATCGTCAGCAAAGTTTCTTCATAGAATCATAAAAATACTATGTTTTCTCTATAGTGTTTATGTCATTCTGATGCATTAACCAATAAAGAATAGTTTGGGAGGGGATTGATTTTTGGGTTTGGATTTCTTTGGGGGCTTTGTGGGGGTTGTGAGATACTGGATTGTTATATTAATGATTAGATCAGATCAACTCATGTGTGTATGGTGGGGGAGAAGGGACAGGTCAAATTTTACAAAGGTAAAATGGTGTTGTGCCCCAATCCAGCCTCTTCAAGCCTCCTTGGTCAGCTCTGGGGCAGCTGTCAGCCAAAAGCAGCCTGAGAGCACTCCCTCATAATATGCCCCTTGGAGCTACTAATCCAGCCCCAGAATGGCTGACACACCAGGTGCACTGTCTCTCACTCTGTCTTGGAGCCCCAGAGTGGCCAGTGAGCCAAAAGTCACACCTCTGGGGGGTAGCCACAGGGAATTAGAGCAGATAAAAACAAATATGTCTCCATGTGTTTGTACCCTACCATCTTCTGGACTCCTGGTAGTTGGATCTATGCTGGATCTAGGCGTAGTAGCTGTAATTCTTTTTTTTTCTCTCCCTTTCCTTACTTCTAAACTTCCTTGATATTTAGGGTGACTTAAAGCTGGATTGGTTGGATTTTGAAGGTTGTACAGGTTAGCATGTGCTAAGTGAATGTTTTTGGAGTGCTTTATTTTGGTTTAATGTTGCACTTTAAACTTTTGCCAAGTTTCCTCATTTTTCTAAAGTTTGCCAGTAAAAATATTTGACTTCTTGAGAAATGTGTGCAGTATCTTCTCCCTTGTGCTATCTCAACGTACTAAAAGAACTGAAGGCCCTTTTAAAAAAGGCAATTTTTTGGAGCCTTGTATATTTTTAAAGCAAAACCCCTTTGATGAGCTTGTAGCTTGGAGCCCAATCTTACAGGGAAGTTAGTGGTTTAGGGTTTTTTAATTTGATTTTGGTGGAGTTTCTTTTACTATACAGATATCATAGAATCATGGTTGGATTGGAAGGCACCTTGAACATCATCTAGTTCCAACCCTCCTACCACGGGCAGGAAACCTTCCACTAGACCAGGTTACTCAAAGCCACATCCAGCCTGGTCTTGAACACCTCCAGGGATGAGGAGTCCACAACCTCCGTGAGAAAATATTCATTTCTGTACATTTTCTTTGTAGAGTCACTTTGAGCATGGCAAAATTTACCTAAGCAGAGTGATTAGGAGGACTGTCACAGCTTGATGGAAAATGAAAGTGGATCATGTCCTTTTGGACAGAACTCTGAAAAACTCAGCTGCTTTGGAACTGCAGCTAGAGACTATGAAAGTAGAATGGAATAATAACTGAAAACAAATATTCAATCTGTTATAGTGTTGACCATGGGCATTTGAAACTTCTTGTGAGTATTTTAGAGATGGTTGCAATCAGATTTACAGATGACCACTTTTCACCTCCAGGGTAGGTAAGGAAATTACTTTCTACCATCCAAAGGAAAGTTTCTGTATGTGGATCATTCAGAAAGTACTTTGTCTAGAAGATGAACTGAGATAAGTAGGGGCATGGGGGAAAACTATTCACAGTAAACCTAAAGTAGATGTTGAGATTGCTGTAGTATGTGCAGAGTGGTAACCTTGACTACTCTATTAAAGCATTAAAAGGGGAAGTTATTGTGGAGCTCAAACCCCTGTGTTTGCAGTCAGTGATTGAATTGTTGATATAATAGAAATAGAAACGTAGTAGTGAAGTGGTGGGAAGGAATGAGTGCACAATTGCAGAAAAAACAGTTCTAAGTAGGGTATCTTTGCTGCAGACGGTTTGCATTTGTTATCTACAAAAGACCAAGACCATTAGCAATGAAGGGCTTAAAAATATGGCAAAATAGAAATTCAAACTGGGTACAAAGGCAGTTGAGAGAAGCTGAGATACCTCTGAAAGTAATCAAGAAAGAGCAACAATGCCATGAATCAAATACTTTGACTTGTGGGAACAAGTCTCAGTCTTTGAAAAGATCATTTCAGGACCAGCAGGGTGACTTCAAGCCCTCAGTGCAGGGTTGAGGGCAGCAGAAGATGTTGATCTTGGCACCAAAATTAGGTAACTGGTAAGAACCAAATCTGTTTGATTGAGATTGCTCATGAAGCACAGCAGCTTTCCTTACATAGTTTCTTTCCAAGAAATGTTGGTGATGTCTTAGAATTTTATATATTTATAGATTTTTATATAGCTGTATAGTTTCTTACCTTTGAGGTAGTAGCTAACAGTTTCTACCCCTGTGCTACATTCCTGACTTTCTGTGTTAAGGTTGAGATACCAACTAGAACATTTCACTTGGGACACATGTATGAGGATTAGAATAACAGTATATATTATAGTCAAAATAAGATACCATTTTAGTCATTTTAGTCAAAGCAACAGAAAGACCAGAAACCTTGGAGAAGCTCCAAAGTAGAGACATGATGTGAAGACATTGATGGTGAAGAAGTAAGGGGTCTTGAGACCTCCGACTCAATTTCAGGAAAGGCATGCCAAGGGACAGATCTGAGGGAGGTTCTGGGAGTGGCACCAGGCTGGTACGAAGTCTGAGGCATTCTTGGATTGGATGTAACCTTTAGTTATGGTAATTAAGTAGTCATAAATTTGTAATACACCTATACTGCTGTGTGCACACATATACTGTCTGCAGCTACATACTGGCTCGTCTCTATACATTGGGGGGTCCCTTTCTCACCTCCCAGGAGAGCCATGAAGAGCCTCAGGTTCCACCTGAAGGAGCCTGAGGCCATCACTGGGGGCAGGGTGTGTCTCTCTCTATACTTTGTACACTGAAAAACTCTCATTAAAGAACTACTCTTTACTTTTCCCAGACTAATGTTGTCTCAAAAGATTTTTCTTCAATTTTAGGCAACACCGGAATAGTTAACAGTCTTCACAGCTCTAGTAATTCTCTTTTTTTAGCAACACACTCTCAATAACTAGTCATACGAATAAATCTAAACAGTTATCTCTACCATCAGTGGGCCTTCTGTATGGAAGAAGTGAGGTGATCAAGAAAAGTCACTATTTCAGGGTCAAAGCAAAGACTAAAAGTTTAGTTGGAATACTAAAAGAAGGTATTTAAGAGAGAATTGCAATGAGTTGCACTTAAAAGTCTCACAGGAGAATTTTTCACAGCCAAAAGAGAAACAAGAATCTGACTTGGAATTAACTGAAGTACAGAGGAAAAGACTGATTGATGCCTAGAAATGTTAAAAAAAAAATAAAAACTCTGAGTTTGAACTCTTGTTCATTATTGAATCATCATTTAATATTGGAAAAATATATTAAGTGTTTGGATTACTTCACAAATTTAAGTGCTTTCTGGATAAATATCACACCTGAAAATATTAAAAGTAAATATTCATGTTCTGTAAATACATTTTTACTCAGGTATGATTAAGATTAGTAATAGACTTTAAAACAGTTTTTATACAGAACCATTATACATGGCTTTTTGTTGGAGAAACATCAGGATTTCTAAAGACCTAGAGCCAGCCTGCAATGTCAGAAACTTAAGATGGTATTCTACTCTTCACTCTACATATCGAAGACCTGTCTGTACTTAAGGTGGAAAATCATGTTTCTGTTATGGTTATATCCTCATAGATTAGCTTCATATTTAATTTTAATGTATAACATCCATGTGTCATAGGGTTCAAGATGGGTGAAGAGGTTTCCAAAAGTCATAGATTTATTGACAACTGCTACATGTTACATATGCTTGGCTGTAACTAATGTCAAGGTTTGTGCTAGAAAGGCAAAACTGAAGAAAACAGTTTATTAAGTCTGTACCAGACTTCAGGGCCAAATTGGAGACATTCCTTTTAAAGGCCAGCAATTTATATTGATCTGCAGTTCTGCCGTACAGCACTTGGTGACTGTAAAATGCTAGAGTGAGGAATAGTGTTAGGCCTTATAGAAACACAGAAATTTTTTTGGATATGAATGCAATCAAACTAGTGATGTTTATTGCTTTTAGGCTTCCTGCATGTTAATTATTTCTTCATTCCTGTTCTTCCTGTATCAATACAAAGAGCTGCAAATTTAATCAAACCAATGACAGCTATGTATGCTAGCATGCTACACATAAAGTCTTGTTATGTGCAAAAAAGGAGCACATTAGATTTTTGGAAATCTACATCTGGAATATCTTATTCTTACATGAGTCTATGTCCTTTGGCAAAGGTTCTGTAATCTTTAGTGGTGTAGAATCATACAGAAACAAACTGTGATCGTTTATTTCAGTTAAAAGAAGAAACTGTCACAAACCCACAGCCAAGAAAATTATAAACAATGGCCTCCTGAGAAAGATGTCTAGCCCTTTATCATAGGGGATTAGGATTCATAAGGTCAGGAACAAGAAGTTAAAAGGAATGGGAATGAAAACTGAAATGCATTTCGGTGACATGGAACTGAAGTGCTACAGGAAAGGGGTGGTATTGAGGTCTCAGAAGTTTAAGGGTATTTTCTTTACAACAGTCCTTTCAGTTGCTATGCCTATTGCTTTGAGTCTAATTCCCGTGTCACATTTTACAGTGGGTTTATTAGTCAGTTTCTGTACTTCAAATTCAGTCAAATTTTTTTCTGTCTCATTTGTTTATTAATACCAATTAGTACCACATCTTTAACAAAAGGGAAATATTTTCACACCACATAGTGTTCTGACATTACATTCTTGAAAAAAACTATCTCTGGGCATGAACAAATACTATGAGTAGCCATTGTTCTATATTACATGTTCTGTTCCTTGTATGTTTTCTGTGTTTGCTTCTACACATATCTAAAATTAAGATCAAAGCTACATAAAAATTTTGTAGTCTGCTTTGCTAGTGAATCAGTATTTATCTGACAAGTATTCACAAGAAAAATATGGTTATTTACAGTAGCAGTAGTTTAAAGAGCTGATGCCAATATTCTATTCAACTTCAGTTTATATGAAAAAAACCCCAACAAATACTTGATTCAATAATGTGAGATTCATTCAAGCAAAATGAAGCCTAACTGTTTTCATTACTAATGTATAGAGCAAAATTATCATGGACTGTGTCCTCTTACAATAATAGAACCAAATAAATTAATCAGTAAATAATGTATGATAATACAACATTCAAAGTACTCCGAGACTCTGGAATTAATTATTAGATATGCACCCATACTTTACTATGTAAGTAAGTAAGTTTATCTGAAACAACTACAATTACATGATTTCAAAAGGAAAAAGCCTATTCATGAGCAAATTCTTTAGGTTCCAGCTAAATATGAAATGGAAGTATTTAGCAGATTATAATGTGAATAGCAGTTTTGTTTGAGACAGTATTTTTCTTTGGCGCCATAATTTTAAGTAGGAAGAAAATATTGAATATTTTTGAGAGCAAATTATTGATATAAAGGGCTATTTAATTTAGTTGTCCTGTTGCTCTGTTGGGAATTAAAACTGTTGACATTTTGGTCTGTGTTTTTGCCAATGCCACCTGTGAAAAGATTTATCCTTTTCCT
>JAOXXN010000444.1:412109-424701 GCA_026770055.1 Myrmophylax atrothorax
TATTAGTTTATTTTCAAGATTATTTATATGTCCTTAGATTTCTTATTGAACTACATTCCACTCTGAAACCTGTTGATATCCAGACTTCTATTCTACCCCTTATTAAGCAGGTCTCTTTTCCTAGTGTGTGCACATTTTTGTAACTGCATTGTTAAAACTTGTTGCACAAGAAAAGTTTCCGCTTGTAACTGACTAAAAGATGAAGTTCATAATCGATTTTTAATGTGTATGATGAACTAAGTTGTTAGAATGTGTATATTAATACAGAATGGTAATTTCTTGCCTCAATTAATATTAACTGTTTCTTAAGAGAAGTTTTGACCTTAGCTTCCTCTCAGCATTTGACTTTGAGGTCAATAAATCAAAATGTCTTTTTCTGAAGGAGTCAATATCCACTCATTGTGAGCATAATGAAGACTTAAAAACATATACATAAATTTGTATTAGACTACTTTGGCAAACACATGAACAATTATGACAAATGTGTTTTACACTTTAGTTTAATTATAAGCCAACGTACCTATCTTACAAAAAGACAAGATTGGATGTTATTTTTTAAAACTTTCACCTGCTTTCTGGTTACTGAATCATTCAGAAACACTTTCCATATTTGTGTGTGTATATATATATATATATTTAATGTTCACATTATAACCCTGAAAATCCTTCAGTCTATTCTGAACAGTGAATGGGTGTTTAAAAATTCAATACAAAGTGTATGCAGATACCTAAGCAGGAAAAAATAATGGTTTTTTCTTCCATGACAGGATTAAATCATGCATCTACAGATAGATGTAAAGAAGTGTAACTCTGACATCATCATACATTTTCCCTTTGCAGAGTAACCTGGTCAGCACCTCTCTCACACCCCAGTAATCACGTCTTCTTGGAGTCTTTCCACTCTCTGACTTTTGTCTATCCTCATACAAAACAAAACCAGGATAAATCTGGTTTTTTTCCTTTTTTTTTCCTTTTGGGCAAATGGTAGATATACACCACCAAAAGCAGATCACAGGGTATTTACTGAGTGTCAACATTTGTATCTTGTTTTTCTCTTCCTTCACCACCATAAGAAAACTCTAAGGTGTTCCTTATCTGTTGATAGGCACTTGGTGAGGAAGGATTGCATATTAAGTTTTGAAGTGTCATGAATACAATATTGCATGCTTAAAAAGTGTATCTGTGCTATTTAATAGTGTCATTTAACATTTGAATGGATGAGGAATAAAATTTACTTCTGTTTGACTAACTGGTTTGATTTTTGCCAGGAGTGTGACCAGATCAATAAAGGGTGATTAAAATTATGAAGCTTTGAAATCCTTGAAAACCTCAGCTAAAGAGAGAATTTTTGAACCTGTTGATCTTTCATGTCTTAAGAGAACTTAATGAAATTCTTACCTAACTCCTTCTCACCCTAGCACACACAAACATTTTAAACAGCTGAGTTCCATTCCCATCATACTTTTTCTGTATTGCAGACACAGCAATCTTTCTACCTGTCAGGTTTCACACTAAAATGAAACAGTCAACTCCCTGGAATGAAACACTGTCAGCTTTCAAGATGGAGTTTCACCCTGATAAGTCTGCACACCTGCCACACAGCAAGGAGCTTGTGAGCTCTTCTATGACACCAGACTTGAAAGGGTGCAAGATACGTGAGTGAGAGATGGAGGATGAGTCTTTCAGTGATTCACTAGTCTTTGGCTTCAGTGGAAAGTATTTAATCATCTCTGGTGTTCACACGCTTAGACTGAGCACATAATGCTATTAGATTGAACAATTGTATTATGTTTGTACAGGCACCTTAATAGAATCATGAGCTCTGGAAAGTGCTTTTGCAAATGCTTTTGACACTTTAGCATACTAGAACTTCAGTTGTGAAGTTTGAGCTCTCACCTATGCAGGACTCAAGGTGAGTGTCTTGCCATTCCTTATTATGGCATGGGAATGAAAAAACTATCAGGATGAACAGGATGAAGTCCTGACCAGGAGTGTCATTTACTTCCAAAGCAACTGTTATTCACAAAAGCCAAAATTAATTTCATAAAGTATTTAAAAGAATTCTTCTTCCTAACTTCTTGGTCTCATGAACCAGGTTGCCAGCTTTGATCCTGGAGATCTTACAGAGATTAATCTATTTTACTCTATTGATTTCTAGACTCACATCCACTGGTAAATATTTTGCTCTTATTTGTGTATTTAGAAATTAAAAATGCAAAAACTATTACCATTCCAAAGTATTTGCTTAATGATGTCATAAGAAAATTCCTCTTAAACGTTAAGAAAGTACAATGACAGTGACCAAGGAAAATGGGACCTTGCTGCCTACTTTCATTTCCTTCAGTACCTGCTGAAGGCTTGATATAGTCTGTACTTTGCAGTAATTTCTAAGAATGATATGTTAAAAAAGGTAATTTAGCTTGTATATCAGTAAACAAACTGTATATATGTCCCAGAAAAACTACAAAACAATTTTTCAGAAGTAATTATTCAAAGTCCTTGGGAAAGCTAATGGATTGTGATTGTCATGGAGATTTCTGTTTTTCAGTAGTGACAGCACTTGGCTACACTTTGAAGTGTAGCTCATGTTTTCTGGGTGAAACAAATTAGTTGATGTTAGAAAATCACCTACTATCTAGATGGAGTTTTACACATAAATTGCCTGGGAGTAAATGAAAATTTCACAGGCTGAAGTCTGATAGCAAACTTGAGAGCCATGTGGCATCTCCATCAAGAACATGGTATGCTAAGAGGAGTTTGGCATATTGACAGTTATTTTCACTCTATACATAATGCATTCAGTGGAGTTTAGCCATATATGTAAAAAATGTGTATCGTGTTCTTCCTTGCTGACTGTGGCTAGCTAAATTAATAAGATCCAACATAATTTTAAAATAGAAAAGCGCAGGTTCAGACCATAGGATATGGGCCACATAGAAAGTGTAAAGCATAAATATTGTAAGAGTTTTGATAAATATTAGATCTACACTCTTGGGAAGAGAAAATAATTGTTTTTCTTCTGATTGTTATTGCTGCAGCATCCAGAAAATAAATCCCAGATCTGAAGACCTATGTGCAATCATTTAAAAATTTGGATCTGATTCCAGTTTTAATGGTTGTGACACAGGCCCTATTTAATCTATTTAACATGAAAGAGTAAGGCTGAAACAAATCATTCCCGCCAACAATTATACTCAAGTAAAGAGATCTGACATTTTATTTTCTTTCTGCTTTTATAAAAGCATGTTGTGACTCTCTGCCTAAAGTCCTAGGTAAAGACAAATATTTCAGAAGGAAGTAGGGTGTCATGATATTCCTCATAATCTTTTGTATTTGCTTTAAAATCATGTTTTTGCATAGAGGTTTTTGGATCAGGTAATTAAAACTGGATACTGCTCAAAAAGCCTATGTCCCTAACACAAGGTTCAGGATTACATCTGGGACCCAGAGTTTGACATATTTCAACAGTGTACTTGCAAGAACCTATGAATTTTATTGATGCTGAATCCTAACTAAAAATCAAATTGATACTAAAATTATACAACAATTTGCAAATGTCTATGTCTTTGTGTCTTTTACAGGATTCCTTGTAATTTGTGTTAGAATTGCTGGAAATATTTAAGCATATGCATTTCAGAATAGATCATTAAGATAATATTTGGTTAGAAAATAAGAATTTGCTATTGATTTCAAAATCATTTTTTCTTGAGATGAAATTTAGAGGTTCATCCCAAAAGTTGAAAGAGCTTAGGGAACACAAAGCTCAACTGACTGACCTTGCATACCTACATTAGTAAGAACTTTGCTTTGCCTGCAGAAATTTAATATTTTCACATTCAAATCTTCTCTAGTTTAGAGAGAAGCATTATGGTGCTAAATTTGTACATGGAAAGTCTCTTGATAATATGCTGAATTAATATATTTGAAGGCATTGAAATTTGTTACACTGCATTGCATGGAGATCTGTAACTCGAAATCAGACTGTGAAACTGAAGGATAGAAATGAAGATAATCAATACCTTTCTCAATTTTCCATTTAAAACAACTAGAAGGTTTTGGACACATTTTGCACCAGCTGATTAGAAGTATGAAACTTAATAATGTCTTTATAAAGAATCTCTTAATTTATGTCTCACTACTTGCAAACACATAATTTTAAGATGAACTTTCTGCTCTCAGTATTTTATAGAGTTAGATGATACGGATATTTGTAGAAAGTAAATATTCACAAACTATGCTGCTGTTTTCTGCATAGCTCTTAAAGATTAACATTTCATATTTTCTTCCACTTGTAAGAATTTATTTTATGTGCCTGTTTATAACAGTGCCAATTATGCTGACATGTATTTGATATGAAAGATACAGGGTTTGGGGGTACCAGGAAAAAAAGAAAAAAGTCTAAATTAAAGTACTTCTAAGGGCATTTTCCTGAATATATTGAAAGACATTGCACAAGGCCAACAATGTAGTTGTGTTTTATTGACTGGTTCATGTGTATATACAGATATGTGTAATTCTGCTGCCTGAGGCTTGATGATCTCCTGCGTGACAGACCAAGGGTTGAAGCTTGCAGTCTATAAATGGCAGAATTCTGACTGCACACACTGGGTTTGTAAACTTCAGAGGAAGCTCTGTCAGCAGCTGTGAGACAGGTATTATTGTTGTGTCACGACAATGCAGGTACTGGATAGTTACCTTTGCTTCAGTTTTGACCCTACAATTCATTTTTATGAAACTCCAGGCATTATAAGAATTTGCTTCTGTAACTCAATGTACTTGCTTTCTCAGAATTTCCATTTTGAGATATTTCTATCCAGGTTTTTATATATGTGATCTAATATTGTTCCTTTAGACTGAGACCTGGTATTTCAAAATAAGTTTTTGCCTTCTAAAAAAAGGGAGTGGAATATGAAGAAAAACACTCATAAATTTAAACAGAAACAGATATACTAAATTATGTTTAAATGGACCTCAGTGGTCAGATGTTCATCAAAAACATTGGGGTTTTTTTCTAGAAACTTTAAAAAGAACAGCAATAAAACTGTTTTCTGCTGACTATGCTCCTTAAAAATACAGAGTTGATATGGGGAAATTAACACGTCTAAAACAGAGCCAATATCACCAATAGAGACAGGATATTGTCCAGGTAGGGTAGGCAGGACTAGATTGAACTAGTCTTGTTTAATAAAGCTACTCTCATCTTTATGTTTACCACAAGGAAATATGTATGCATGTTTAAGCCATTAAAGTCACTGCCTCAGAAAGCCATAGAAAGAATTGAAATAGGATTTAAAACTTTTGTCACATGTAGTAATATTAAGGATTTAAAAATGAAATAAAAAATCAGAATCTTGAAATGGCATTTCTCCTAGAGCCCATGCATGAAGGTCTATTAGAACAATACATGTGACAATTAAAGAAAGGGCATTTCCTTCTCTTGAAAGATCATATGTAAGACATTATTGGAGAAAGAGATGAAATTGAGTGAATTGATTGAAATGCAGCATAGATATTTCTTCCTAACTCCATCTTCCTAATAGCAGTAATAGAATAAATCTTGTCAATAGTCAGTGAGTAAAGGCAGTGATTCTTCAGTGACTGATAACTGACAAAGTTCTTCGAGGGGATATTGTGCAAAGCCCATTCTTCCTGTGTCTCTTGAGCAATGTCCATTTATTTTTCAGCTGGCATATTAAAATTTTCAATAAACTGATTATTCTCATTTAGACTCTATTTCAAGACAGCATTTTTATTTTCATTCTTCAGAAGTCAAATATGTGCCCTTGCACTAAAAATATTGCAGATATTGATTCAAAAACATATCAATATTCCATTGAGAAGGTAAACTAATGACTAGCAAAACAGTGACAGAAAAGTGCAAACAGCAGGTAGTTTACAAATAAGGGTGAAACATTATGTCCTCCAGAACTGAGGCATAGAGGGATGGTCTCTCTGACGTTGTCTCAAAGCATCCTGTTGTGCCTAACTGCTGCAGGGACATATGGTCTCTAATTCCTCGTCTTTATGGTGCCATGTCTCAGTCTTAATACTGTCTTGTGAAGAATGCAGAACACAACAGTGCCGGCGAGCTCCTGTATGTCTGCCTTGAGTGCTTATCCTTTAGCAAAACAAAAACTTGAACAAGTAGGATGTTGGAGTTAGAGGGCAGACATAAAACCAGAGTATGTATAATGTAATAATTGAAACATTAGTGAGTTAAAAGAACTGATATGTGTAAGCTGTTATTTTTTAAGTGTCAGGGCAGAGGCAGCACAAATTTATGCTTGCTACCCTGATATGAAAACAATCAGAAAATTAACTACAGAGCAGGATTGGGCTTTAGATTCAATTAAAACATGGATATATGTGTTTGTATGTATTTTTCTCAATTACTTTTCTTTTTGGGCAATTCTAGCTGCCTTGCACGTAGGGGGGAAAAAAAAGAGGTATATTATTAAATTTAGGTAAATGTCATTCTCTCCAGTAAATGTAGGGAGGACAGTTCCTGAATATAAACATGAAAGGGAATTAATATAATTTTTCCCATTTGCTGCCTGGAATCTCTGCCAGAATGCAGGTTTTGAAAAAAACCCTCTTCATTTCCTAATAACATTAAAATCATAAATAGCTGAAATGAAGACTTAAAATTTCAAGCTCTGAATGTAGCAAGGGAGAGAGAGCACTAACAAAGGGGAAGGAAGTGTCTTGCATTTAATGTGATAAAATTATTAAAAATGGAATGAAATTGAGGTCATATTACTGGAACATTAATATAATGCTTTTAGAAATAGACTTGTTATTTCCAGTAACCGAAGTACACTTTGAAATCCTCAGATTGACACTAACAAAAGGGGGAGAAAGAAGATGATTACTCTTCTCCAATTTGGTGAAACAATTGAACTGGTGAGCAGTTGGGTATGAGTATTTAGAATTAAGGTTAACCATGATAGTATATTTCTGAGGTTCTTGTTTGCGTAAGTAATACCCAGAGTGTGGAAACAAATGTCTACTCAGTCCCACAGTCAGAGTGCTTGTTCACCTTTACCACTGAAATGCCACTGGCATGGCAGGTGTTGTGTTAGCCAAACTGAAAATTGTGCTGGTATTTTCTGCCATCTCTGGTTTCTCACCCCCCTTTGCCTACTTTCCACTCAGTCAGTCAGTGAAAAAATGTGGAGCAAATCATATAATTGATAAATCTCATGATTAATGAGATAGTGGAGAAATGGCTGGATTTCTTTGACCTCTGTGGGTCATGGAAATTGACTGAACTGCTTGCTGTTTACATAATCTGTCTAGAAAGCAGAAAGCTGAGTTGCTTCTTACCACTAACAGTATCATAAAACTGGTTGAACCATTTATCATGGAAATTCTTCTGATTACACAAATGCAATGCTAAAAAGTTACTTTAAGGCATCCCTTTTTAATGCCAAGCTCTCTGAAATTTTTGAGACTTCCTAGCTGTTCCATAATGAAGAGGCAACTCAGTTTCCTAAAATTGTGTCTTCCTACTTGGAGCTATTTGACGTGGAAAAATTACATCTATTTGGCATTTAAAATGCCAAAGTCACAACCCAAGACACCAAAAGTGCTGTCTTTAAGAACTACTCCGATGACCCTCATTCTTACCTAGAATTAATACCAGCAGAATGCAACCTTACCTGCACACTGTTCAGTCCAAAATATTCTTGAGATTTTCCTTTTGTCCTGTACATATCAGGAAGAATTAATTTTCCTAAATCTTACTGAAAGACATAAAAGCTCCAGGTTTATAGTCTCCAAATCAGTGTTTACAGAAAGTGAGAAATGTCTGGACGATAGAAGTAAGCTTACACACCACTCAGAATGGCAGTTCTCAAGCTGTGAAACTGTGCACAATGTCTTGAGGTCTTAGTATTTATCTTTTTTCTCTATTTTAATGAGAAGATGTCCCTAGGAGGATATTGCAGTGGGAAAATAGATTTTTACTGGTCACATTTCTGTCTGCTTAATTAGGAAAGCCAGCAATAATATTTTTTTAGAACTATTCTTACAAAAGACATGGCTATACCTTTCAGTTAGGCTTAAATTTACTGAAAATTTTGAAGCAATTACTCATTTAATATTGTTATAGAATTTCAAATCAATAGTTGAAATACCAGTAGGAAATAAAGCAAGCCATTTGGAAGAGAAACAGAAGTCATCAGATAAATGCCAATCTATGATATTGTAAACACTGTATCTGCCAAAAAAAATGAATGCATTGATTACATTGTGTTGACAGGTAGCAAAGACTGTTGAATATACTCATTGTAAATGCTATGGTATATGCTTGAACTGAGCTGGTGTCTGTATGTATCGAGTCACACACATATACATTCTATATGTCACTGAAGAGCAAGTGCATCACACATAACCATATATTCCAATCAAGAGAAATTCCCACACAAGCCAAAATAATAAGTTAAGTAACCTCATCATAGAAAACAACTCAATGATAGAGAAGTCAGGGTAATTTACTACATTCTTATCATATGGAGGGATTTATTGACAATTTAATTATGAACACATCATATATAGTGCAGAGTAGTATTTTTTTCCTGGTTCACAGTCATACCTAACAAACATTTCTTCAGCAAAACATGAACTAGAACACAGGTTGTTTAGGTGATTGTTAATGGTCAGAAGAAGGGGGGGGGAAATGTCATTTCCTGTCAACTGGTAACTATCAAGAGTTGTTCTTCGTCATACTTTTTACAGTTGTACAACTCTTCATCTGGCCCAAAATAAATACACTACGAACACTATGAAAATTTTCCATTGGATTTTAGCAATATTTTCCTCTAGAAACCTGAATCTGAGAACGTTTGTTATTGTGCCAAACTTTGGTTTGCTATCAACTGATTTAGAAGTTGAGAACGAGTTTTTTCCAGGCTGTTCTTATTTGTTTTATAGATACCAGTATTAACAATGTTTCTACATTACTCTAAGCATTCTGAAATCTGGGATTCATGAAAAATGTGTGAATTAACTATGAAAGATAAATGGATAACTTAGGACAGAAATCATTATTGTTCCTTGCATCGTACATATAATTTAATTGATGTATCTCAGTTTTGGTATGCAATAGCCATATCCCAACCTTCTGTGAAGAAAACTACTTGGCAATTGACTGATTTTTTTTTTTAATGTGACTTGGTCATGGTAATATGGCGCCTCATATTATTTTGTCATCACAGCATCTCATACCATTATAATCTAACACAAGCAATATTGGCCCAGCAAAATAAATGTGTGATAGAAGAGGAAAGGCATTTATTTCTATGTTCTGGTATGATATTGAAACAGAAACTAGTGTATCATAAAAGTTGTGGAGATATGTGGAAATACTGTATTTCTCTGATGACTGATCTATAGTTCATGAATAATGTGAGCTTTGGTAAAGGGTGGGAGGAAAAGGTATACTGCTCTCTGGTGAGATGATCCCAGGTTGTTTTCTTGCTCCCTGACTTTCCAGCATATGAGACTGTTCTACAATGCATGCAGCACTCCTGTTCAAATGGGCTAAAATCCTCTTATCTCTTCTGGGATCTTCTGTAGGAAATTCGTAGCACTTCCTAATGTAAGTAGCGGCTAAGAGGTCAAACTCATACACTGTAAGTTTTATTTGCAGCTGGTAAGCACAGCATCAGAATGAATTATGAGAACCAAAATACAGCCTGTGGTTGAATGATGAAGGAGTACTTTGAGATCTGATCTACCTAGGAAACAGTGCACTTAACTACTTTTGTTAATTTAGATTGTTTGATGGATATCTCTTCCCCCACACATATACAACTGCTTTTGCTTATCTGATGATTTAAAAGAGAGGTCAAATGTTCAATCTTTTTTTGGAAGGAAATGTGAATTGTTTATGCTTGAGAGGAAGAATGGGGGTTAATCTACACATTCTCATTGCTCCATTTGGTTCACTGAGGAGAAGTGTTTTTGACTGGGGCACCAGAAGCGCCAGGCTGAAGCATGGAAAAAAAAATCAATTCTCCAGGGGGCAAATTCATGCAAAAGTAACATAAAAGGATGAACTGTTTGTGTGAGAGGAATCAATATTCACATGCAAATGAAGTCCCTGAAGTTTATGAAGTAGTCCCATGCTTAAATTACTCACTCTGGAATAATCACATGAAGATTCAGTTCTAGTTTATTCTGCCACAGGGAATTTTGAGAGTGTTCTTTACTCTGCATTTTTTTATGACTAAAGGGTCTGAGGAAAATATGGCAAGTGGAAAAAGAAGAGCTTTGGGATCACTTATACATGAAAACACATTTTGCCCCAGAACTAGGAGTCTTGTGCAATAAAACTCAAGGTTATGTTAAATATTTTGCACCTGCATTTCAAAAAAATCTCTTTCATGTCCTGCTAACATGTATTAGTCTTATTTCAGTACAGGGATGTAGATCAATAGTCAAGGGAAATCACAAAGACTTTTTCAAGGACTTTTCAAAAGGGCTTCTCAGGAGCTTTTCGATGCATTTCACAATAGCTCTCTGCAGTACAAGAGGAAGCCCTTTTGTTTGGGGGGCGGGGGAGGAGCCCAGTATATGGGATGTAATAGGTTGAAAAAATATATGTTATTTGTAGAGTCCTGTGTTTTGATTTCTATTCTTTGTTTTGGTTGAAGTCTATAGACAAAGATGGTGGACTCCTGTACTTTCAAAGACAAATGAGGATAAATTATAATGGTGCCTTTCATCTCTAGAGCAGATAGATGGAGGGCAGCACAAAATGTTTAGTCTAAAAATTAGTTTAAATGTCTTTATCTAAAATATATACATTGCTGAGTAGACTTTCTGCTTTTTCACAATAAAAAAAGATCCTCCTTTTATAAGGACCTTTATGAATCTGCCTAATCATAAAAGGAGCATGTTTCTGTCCCTTTACAGGGAACTTTATAACTTTTAACAGATAAGAAGGGAAGCATTCACTTTGAAGCAGATGGTTTAAACATTAAAATTAAATTTTAACATCCCAGTCCAGCATCCACTGAATGTAATGGAGTTTTCAAATTGAGTTCAGAGTAAAGAGAAACAAGCTGAGAAACTTAAAAGATCCATTTCTTCAACATTAAGGGTTTCTGTCTGTTTTGCAGTGTTAAAAGCTGGAGATGATGAAATCAGAGAGTCTGACCTCCTGAAAATCTCACCACTTGAAAGCTGTCCCTGTAATACTATTACTTTATGCCTTTTGCAGGAGGCTGCTTCCTCAGATCCTCATATTATCAGAGCAGAAGATATTCTTTCTTTCTGCATTCAGATTCTGAATGAGGAATATAAGACACAGATATGAAATTGGAAGTGAACGGCTCTTACTAACAAAAAGAACTCAGGCTCTGTTCTCATCTTCTGCACAAGTCTGCCCAGGCTTCACACTCAGAGCCAAATTAAATAGGTGAGTATCTCACCAAGTATGGTCTGATGCTGGTGGGGCAATTGTTAAAGTATAATTAACTAACTGGTAAGCAAGGAGTCTCCAGATCCAAAAGCTTGCCTTATCCTACCAAGTCCATCCATGAAAACTTTAAATTACAATTCTGCAAGTCATGCCCCTTCAGTTGTAACACTGAGTGTATGTCCTGGATATTTTTATGTGCATTATAAAGGTTGTAGCGCTTCTACTTTTCTAATTCTCACATGGAATTGACATACACTTCACTAAAAGTTGTTCATGTTCTCAATATATTCATAATTTTAATAAGTAAAAGATAAATTACAGTTGATGCTGTAAAATCATCCAGGTATTTCCAAAAAGGCAAGGGACTTCCCAGTTTGCATATCAGAAAATTAAGCTAACTTTTTGCAATTCTTCCCAGAAGCCCAATTTACCAGAACAAATAACAGCTTGCTTTATTTTCTTTAATTTTCACAGAACCAGGTTTGGAGAGGTTTGGATTCCTCCTGAAGGAATCTGCTCCCACAGCAAATGTGGCAACACTTCTGTGAAAAGCTGGAGCCTGCAATTCTTAGCTGTGATATAGATTGAACTTCAATAACTGGGGAAATAAGAGGGATGATGATGCCTTCTTCTATTCAAATATGATTTTAAATACTTGCATACAGTTTGACTATTCCTGAATGCATTCCTCACCAGGAAGTGAGTAATCTTCACTGGTTTGCACTAACCAGCAACTAATGCACTGTCAGGATGATCACCCCTCTAGAGGATGTGACTAAACAACATGGCAAGTAATCCATTTTGGCCTTGAGGATATGTTCGGATTTGCTCTTGAAAAACAGCGTATGCTCATATATACAATATTATACATAGCCTGGAGTAATTGACAGACCAGTGTCCCTATAGAAAGATAACACAGCACAGGGGCTTAGTTACACTGAGAAATGGTTGCTGTGTAAATGATACATACTGATGTTTTCCAAAGAGGAACATCCCATCCCTTAAATTCCAGTTCTCATTAGCTTGATTCAGGTCCCAAGAATGGATATTACATTAAAATACTTGCTAAGTAGTTCTTCTCAAAGTCTGCCATATTACTTTTGCAGATGACACCAGCTGAGAGGTATGGCTGACACACCTGAAGAGTGGGATGCCATCCACGGG
>JAOXXN010000444.1:466280-477318 GCA_026770055.1 Myrmophylax atrothorax
CCTAAAATGCAGTGAGTTTAGTAGACTATATTCATATTACACCTGCTTGCAATTCAAAGCTATCTTACATTTTGACACTATCTCAATTGCAGCTGAGAGCATTGCCAGTTAAATATAATCATATTAGTAAAGAGATGAACTTCCAACCTTCTGTGCTTTTTCAACATTAATTTCATGTACCTTAGCAGAAGGATTCCAAATTTGAGTAACTGCCTTGATTTTCTTACTTTTTTTCCCTCTAGCTTGCTAAATTTAGCAATAACAACAGTGACCATAATTGGCTTGATTACTTCAGTGCTAACAGAGGCATCACATCACATTTCATCCCTAAGGGACCAGGAATAGGAAGCTTTAGTCCAGAATCCAAGCTAACACTATTAATAACCATTGTCTTGCTCTCAGGGTTTGCTTCTTGTGTGGTACATGCTGAATAGAGACAAACTTCTTACATTGTTTTATTCTGTCCCTGTTTAAATAAGGGACCTTCTGGTTTTCACCTGTGTCTTGTAAAGAAGAAAATGCCGTTCAAAGCAAGTTATGAAATCTTGTATACAGTTTTGGATGTACATGATGTGAAAGAGGGCTTTCCACAGAAAGGATGACCTGTGATAATTTCAGATGGGGAGTTCTGTGTACTTAAACAGCAAATTACATTAATTCAACTGTAAAAAGTAACACATTTGAATGCAAAATTATTTCTTTGGTTTTTTGGATTTTTTTAATCTCTTCCTGTTTGTTTCTCATAGCAACTTTTACGAAGAGAGTTAAAGCTCTAAACAGTTGTGTTTGGGGTATCTGAGTCTGAGTAGTTGCAACCAGATGTATCTCTGTTCTTCTTCCATTGTATGCATCATAGGATCCCATATGGAATATGAAATATGCTTCCTGATATTTAACCACAGATACAAACATAATTGTATCCTTTTCCAAAGGTGGTCAAGACATAAAGGCACACATACAATTTATAACATGGATCAGTATTATTTTTTTTTTCAAGTATTGTGAATGCCAGGAAGTTGTGGTTCCCTTTGAAGATTCTAATATGTTTCAAGAGGGGAAAATTTGAATTGAGACTGGGAAGTGATGGTAAGCATGAAGTTATTTGAGGATGTGCAATGTAGCATCTGAGGTTTTGCAGGATTCAATATGTGCTATGTAAATAGCTGTCCTATATCTTCTGTGGTGGGTCAGTGGAAAATAAACTATAGCCTACTAGTTTGCAATAAGTCATTACAACATGCCGGTGGCGTAATTTCTCAATCTCACAGCAGAGCCTGACTTGAGTAGTGACCTATGAATTGCTTCTAATGGGATCTTTCAGCTGCTTGCACATCCCATTTTACTGCTCTTTGAAGTCAGAAAGAACATTAAATAGCAACAGATATCATCTGCTTATCTCATGTAAGAGAGAGAAGGAACTTATATCCAGAGCCACAAAACTGAATTAAAACATTGACAAGATAGTATCATTTTAAATGTAGTTTTTTCAGTGATATAACATTCAGTAAAACAGTAACTGGAAAAGATATCGGGGTCTTAATGGGGTAGCTCAGATACAAGTTACAGGTAAAAAATTCAAACAGATAACTATCCTTTTGTGTGCCAATTAAAAAAAAAAAAAAGGACCTGTCACATTTTTAAAGCTATTATAATATATTTAGTTTAAAACTTATTTGTTTAAATGGAATAATTTTCTATCTTTAATACAGCTGATAAAGTATAATTGGGTTCCTGTTGATGGTTCTTCCTGAGAAAGATATCAGAAAACCAAATTATGAACCCTTTTTGTGTTCATTTTTAATGTTTCTTTAAGAAACGTTCCAATATCCACAGAAAGTAATGGCATCCAAAATTTTCATTTTTGAAGAAAATTATTTTGATGCAGTTTTAATTTCATAGTTAAATTGAAAGTAGAGACCTTAAATGCCTGAGCCACATAGGTGTACTCAGATTGTTAAAAATTCAGCAATTTGGAGACTAGTGCTATTTTTATGCTTTTGGCAAATATACTGACAATGACACAATAAAGAAAATCTGAATTATAATTTTTTTCATGAGATAATTTCTTGCTTTGATTTGAAAAAGTGGAATAATCTTCTGGATTCTTTTATTTTAGAACAAATGTCTGCTTAGAGACTTCATTTTTAGGTCACAAACCTACTTCTTCTACATTATCCTCCTCCTTAGAATAAAAGATTCAAAAAAAAAAAAAGCACATATGCATTGCTCAAGATGCTTTATGTCTTTGTTAGCAGACAGTGGAAACAGCAATAAGTATGAATGTGCAGAGTAGACCTACCATCTTCCCTATAAGCTCTTGGACACTGCAAATTCACTCCAACTAACTCAAGTGAGACTCTGTGGACTGTACAGTGGGGGATGCACCTTTAGTTCCTCCACAAAGAGGACTGTATATTCACTCAGACCATGTTGCAATGGGAACCCAAGTACTCTAAGCAGGGAGTATGTGTATATTTACTTCAATACTACTCTCCTGATTCAAAATCAAACATTAATAAAGAGGTATCTTCATTTCCCTGTTAAGTAGCAAGTAACACAGGAGTATAGAGAGTATTTGTTTGTTGCTCTTATATGAACTTCTGTGTTTAAGCTGTATCTATTATCAGAGACCAGTGTTTCTTAACAAAGAAATTTTGCATACTCCTTGTTATTTACATATATAATGAATCATTTATAATGTGCCCTTTACTCTGGCATAAGGGTTTATCACCAAAAAACCAAATATTAATATTTAATTGCCTGTATTGGAGACTAGAACTAATTATTTCCTCTATTATCCAGAGGCAAGTGCTTAGGAAAATATAGACAATGAAGCATGACAGAAAAATGAAGTGTGCTGCATTTTCTGTGTGCAATTGTTTCTGAGAGAACCCATGTTCAAATGATTTGGGTTTTTTTCTGCTGTCTTTTTTTGTGTTTTGTATAAATAAGTATTAACACCATGCTAAAAGAAACATTTTGCATAAATGGAAGAATGTCTCAGAAGCCATTATTTGGCACTCAACTTCCTTCTGTTGGGAAATTATTCTTTTAAAAGTGGATTTTACTGCCAAAATCAAGACTGTGTGCAGGATTCATCATGGAACAAGATGCCTGTCATAGAAAGGTCAGGTTGGCTATCTGTTGTCCTGTATTCTTTCCATGTCTGGTTATTTACTTCCAGTCCGTACGTCATAAAGACTGTCCCAGTGAGAAGAAATAGTTGCTGTTACACTTCTAATCCACAAGCTGTTAAGAAAAACTTCTAAGAAAATACTAGAGCCAGAAAAGACTAGAGTTGATAGTGTCTGTTGTATCAACAACCCCAATTTTAAAATCTTTTCTCTTCCCCTGAGATCATTTACATGAAAGTTAGTCATCCCTTACAGTTTTGTAAGCTTTGCTTTCCCTTTTGAAATAGGGACAAGGGGGTATGAATTTGAAATAAAACCTCATTTGTAAATCTGCCTGATTTCAGATGTTTAAAGTAGATAATTCATTCTGGTATAAATGCATGGGTGGCTTTAAACTTTGTATATGAAATACACTTGATATGGAAAATATTTCAGCTTCTGCAACCATTTGGTGTGATGAAGGTTAGCACATACAGTATGTAAAATCTGAATCCCTCTCAGGGAGATCCTTATTTGAATTGTAGATGAGAAATTTCTAAAAGTATAATTAGCTTCGTTTGATACCTTTTTTCCTCTCATTTTGTGAAGAAATGTCACCCAAAAACAAGGAAAGAAAAAAATGATGCTTTCTGTTGCCTGTTGAGCAGCTGGGAAGCATTGTACTGTCATGTTCTCTAGTTCATACCTCAGCTTTTATTCATCAAATCCCAAGAGGTTTCTGAGTTTAGAGAGTTTTAACAGACTGAGCAATAATAAGAAATAATATAATAGTACCCTCTGTAATGGTGACTGATGACAGTTCTCCAGGAAAGCACTCCAGCTTTAGAAATCCATAAAGTGATTTCTAAATGTGTACTGGTTTTCTCTGATTTGAAAGGCAATCAAATACATCTTTTTGCAACTGTCCCCTAATACTAGTCATTCATGACTCCTGTTTGCTTTGGAAGGGTGTGACTGATGGCAAGCACCCAGCTGTCATTTCCAATGTGTTAGCAGAGTAATGCAACTATTTTTGTTTATTTATTTGTTGTTGCTGGTTTTTTTCCTCTAATTCTAAAACCATTTTCAAATCTGGGGGATAAAAAGCTCTTCTGAACCTTTCCTATTTCTGAACCTCATAATCTTATCTTTAAAGAAGAGGAGCAACATTTTACTTACCCTTGTATATAGCAAGTGTGTGTGAGGAAAGACAGGAGAATTCAACATGTCCTTAAGAGGTATGATGACCAAAACCATTGCCCATTAAGGAAAGTAGAGCAGAATGTGGGTCCCAAAATCAAGATTCTTATTCAAAACTCTGTAGGATTTGAGGAGAGGTTCAGAACACAGAATTTTGACGCATACTTCCCTCTTAAAGGAAACAAAAAAAAATATTTTAAGCCTATACTTCATCTGAAGAAAGGAAGGAAGCAGTGCATCATGGCAAGGAGAAACAGAAGATGAACTATGCAGCTGATAGACGAATATTTTTGCCAACAATGGAGTGAGCACACTTGGGAGATGACAGTGTTTTGAAACTACATGGAAGAAACATGCTGCATTGCACTTCTGTAAGGGGAAGCTTAAGTTATAGCTATATTAGTTATTTTCCTTTTTTTTTTTTAATTGTAAAACTATTTAAATCACAAAAAATAGAAATAGTATCAACACAGCTACAAATTTGTTTATTTATTTGGTTTTGGTATCTTTTACTTTTGCCAGGCTCCTTCACCTTAAGGAATGCTGAGATTGTCACTTCTTAATGTGATCTCAGGGACTCAGGACTTGAGATAAAATGTCCAGCCCTTTGAGAGTGATTGAGACTACATAGAAATGTAAAGAACTGGAGAAAATATTTGAGAGTCCTAAAATTAGGGGGAAATGTCTGAACTGTTTAGGATTCACAAAAGGTAATTTTTTAATAAGTCTTGGTTCTGGGAAATTTAGTAAGAGTATAAAAAGAAATTGCATGGAAAATTAGGAGTTTTCTCAATGGTTCTTTGGACTAGAATTAAATAGAAGACAGAATTTACATAAGACAGAAACATGAGTTCTTACTGCCGAGAGCAAAGATTCATTTTTATGATTAAACAAGCATTCATTTCATTCAAATCATTAAAATAACATCAATATTGTATTTTAATGTTAAAGAACACAAGTTTGATTTGACTTCCAGATAAACCTCCTTTTTAAGGACTGATGTTTAAAAAATACCCCAAACCTGGGATCAATAAGCAGGATCTCACCTCTCAGAGGAAAATAAGAAAAATAGAAATGGATCACCTCATAATCTCTTTGTTGACAGTTGTTCATATGTTTTTGTTTCATAGATGTTCTAATTTTTTCTACAGTGTGTGTTACTTCTCAATTGCTAAAAGAAAAAAAAAATATTTTAAAAAAATTATTTAAAAAGGTCCCTATTATCTATTCTATCATTCTATTCCTTCACTTACTTGCTTAACTATTAGGAGCCATGCTTTGAAATAAATGTTCACAATTTTTTGAAAATGCCACAATTTCAGGGCAATTTTGGCACATTTGGGCTCTTTCTAATGACCTATAATTTTGTTTTTATCCACTTAACTTCTCAGGTTGGACACCTTTGAAGTGATCCTTGAACCTGTGTTTAAAATAAAAACTATAGGTGCCGTAAATCTGCATTCAAATCTAAAGCAGTCTTAAAGACAGTAGCTGGCAGGAAGATAATTTCACCTTGTGGCTTGCCAAGCAATCTGGGCAGCAGCACACTGAGGGGTGGAATTGCTGCTGCTGTAACAACACTGGCATGTTGGCTCTCATAGATCGATTTAGTTGGCCAAGTTCATGCTTCTTTGTCTCTATCTTTCTGTATGTACTTGACAGACTCTTTCACACTGTATTTCTCTGGAAGACAAGTAAAAAATGTATCACTTCACAGGTTTGAGCAAATAGTCTTTTCCCTACTAACATGCAAAACCAGTATTTGATTATTGTTAATACAGTATTGTGAAAAGTCAGGGTGAAAGCGAGAACTCTAATTTGCCCTTTTTGTGCAAAAACTTACATTATTTTTTTCCCTTTCTCTCTTACTCCTGTATTCCTAGCCCTCTTTCTCCATCTTATATGCCTTTTTCAAAATACCTCCAAGCTTTTTAAAAAACAGTCTTCCAGAAAATCATTTCGACTCACATCTTTAAGTTCCTTTAGCATTTTGAAAAGCTCTCTGAAGGTGAGAAGTGAGATTTATAAGCCAGTCAGCTTTTCTCCTAAAGCTGCTTTTTTTTTTTTTATTCTGGCCTTTTTATTTCCCCTATTCCCTTATCTTCTTCCTTTCTCCTTCCATGTGCTCTGACAAGACCCTCTAGTCCAACCTTTCCCTCTCAACTCTCATGTATAAAAGTGTTTTTGTTTGACTGGTTTCTGGTGTTGAACTCATGGACCTTATCATACTGAAATGAAATGCCTTGTGAAAATTTAGCAGTGCATGAGAAAACTCAGTGTTTGCACCAGGAAAACAAATACGTTGTGACTCTAAGGCAGCAGGAAGGAAGTAGCAGGTTTTTTCGGGAGGGCTGAAAAAGCCAGAATGTGCATGTGGAGAGAACATATTTTTCTCCACTGAAGCACTAAGCTGAGGCAGCAGTTCATGCAATCTAGCACTAGTTGTGCACAATGCACAGCATTTTCCTTGGATCCATTCAAGTCTGCCTTATTGAATTCCTTAAACTCTCCAGAGGTAGTAAAGTACTGAGGTACTTATCCATTCAAGAACGTCTAGTTATTTGCTATGCTGGTGTGGTTTTGTTGTGTATTCAGTGCCATCTATTTTAAATGTATTGAGCAATCAATTTAAACTTGTTATTGTCACTGGGGCTTGAAAATTTAATAAGCAATTACCAGAGTCCATTCCTTTGTTTTTAATTTTTACTAAGATGTTTTTCAATTTCAGACCTTAAAGCAATCATGCTCTCCAGATTATTGAATCGAATGAGTCCATAAGTCAAACCAGCTCTTAACAGTATTTTTCTTCACTGATTTATTTGACTGAATGGTACAGTATCTCCTTGTGGAATGAGCAAAAAGGAAATGCAAATCAGAAGTTAAACCATAAATACAAGGCACTGCAATGCCTATCAAATCAATGGGCATCAGACCAATGTTTTGTTATTGTATTTTGTCAGGATGTATGAGGGGAAAAGGTGCCCTCCTACAATTTTTAAATACATAAAATGCAATTTATGTTCCTCAATGGTAATACAAGAAAATAGCCAGAGAATCTAGCACTGCATAACTGGGTTATTTTGGTTTCCTTTTCCATTTCCTATTTCCATTTTCTAACAAAGCACTTTCTTTCTCCAGTGTTTTTCCAATTTAATTCTGACTGAAAAAAAGTTGCTTAATTTGTTTTCTCTTTGTATTGTTCATCAAGAAGACATACAGAATGTTCCAAAATGTGAATGAATTCTATTTTAAATTACTAAAATGTCACTTAGACATATTTAGGCTAATGCTTTTAAAAGGTAATCATGTTCTCATTCTTGTTATGCCTATTTCCATATTGCTCTAAAAGGCAATGATTTTCATGGGCTTGTCTTCAATGACCAACACACTGGAAATACAAAAGATCAAAGTAAAGCCTCCACAAGTAGTAGTTAATGCTGGAGAGGGACCAGAATTACTATTCCAGAATGTGACCAAGCCTCTGAGGAGTGAGGGCATGAAGCACAGAATTCTGACAATATCAGAAGGTTTTCCTTAAATTTTACTTAATATTTTACAAAAGACATGGCTAGATTTCAGCAGACGGAGAACAAATTCTTTGTGTGTTTTCTTGAAAATCATATCTTAATTTGAAGTATAAAATAATAAAGTATTTTTCAAGAGTTGTAGAACATAATTAAATAGAAACTATTCAAAATGACTTAGATAGTGTTCAGTGGAATGAAAATGTTATTTTTAAACAAGATGTTATTGCATTCAGATAGAATTGATTTATTTTTTCCTCTATATTTCCATTTTACCACAGAAATAAAACTGTATAAATTGTGACTCTGGCAACAATGTGAACATACCCCATCTTGAGGACCAGTGATTGCCCTTGGTAACTAAGAGTCTCAGTAACATTCTAGGAACAGTTTCAGCATCTTGTACATTCCTAATTTTCTTCTAAGAAAATCCTTTTTGATACCATCAGCTTTTGTCTAATTTTTGTGTTTCTCCCTAGGGGAAAAAAAAATCCCATCTATTCTCAGTTATAAGAAAAGCTCCTGAGTATAATCTGTGTAGATATCAGCATATTTATTTTAAATTTGGGGGCAGGGTGTGTTTCCTGGATACATAAAGTGTCATTATAATCAGGATAATACATACCTGTTTGGAGCATCTTTGCACAGTTAGGACCAAAGTCCTCCTTTTGAAGGTGTTTTAAAGTGAGGTGACTCTGTGCTTGACTTCCTCCATTCAGGCTGCTTTTCCTTAACTTTTCTTGTTGGAAAACATGGTGATCCAAGTGCAATTCAAAATAGTGGCAATATGATGGAAAAATTATCATGCTGAACAGTAGGAGAAATGTCATTTCTATTTAATCTTTGAAGAAGGAGACTAAAAGAAATATGTAATGGAGACTTATGAGGAACTCCTTCACATTTTCCATTGTCTGCTTTGTTTTGTTTGCTTTTTCTGGTAGGGTGGGCAGGTTGAGGAGAAAGTAGGAGGCACCATTTACAGAAAACCCTAGGGAAAGAAAAACTTCTGATGTGCAAGAATGACATTACCTTGAAAGACTAACCTGTCATTTTCTTTTCAAGTTTATCTATTTTTCTTTAATTTCTGATCTGTAATTTTTGGTAAATGAAACACATTGTTGCTTTGTTGACCTTTCTTATCACCATGTAGGCTAATGTTACACAGCGAGAGTAAGCAACTAGATGGTTTCATTACCTTATGATTAATAAAATGTTGAATTTTCTATCTCCAAAAGAAAGTAAGTCAACTGAGAAGCAGAATTTATGGCATGGGAAGAACACCAAAGGCATTTATTCAGCACTCATGGGTGCAAATGTGCTCAGTTATTTATGAATACTCACATACATGTGCACATGCCTTTCTTAATAAATAATAGTTTTATAAGAAAAATAGCTTTCATGTTCTTGGCAGGGCTCATTCATTTTTTCTTTTTTTAATGAAAGTCAGACCCTGCCTGGATTACAGGTGATGCGGGTTAATCTACTCATGTACTACCTTCCTGCTAAAATGTGATTGTAAGAATGTCTCATTCAGATGTAATTTAGGGAATAAACTTGAGTATTTGCAATTTATTCCAAAGATTTAGCTTCAAATAACAGTCAAGAATCTTTCTTCTCAAGTTTAATTTAATTTTATAAAGATAGAATACATGCATTTTAAATTAATTTCACCAGTTCCATACTTAGGTAACATACCAACCATCTAACTGCTGCATAAAATTGAATTTTTGGTTATGTTATGATTTTGCTACCTTCAAACCTAGTTTTTTGAAACAGAGGAACACCTTTACTCTTCAACATTCCCACCTGAAATAATAGGTTACTGAAAGTAAATGTTATTGGTGTTCCTTTTCCATGTTACATGAGCACTGATTTACCAGTTAGTCTTTGTTTTACTCTCACTATCTGATTTTGCAGATTGGTGCCACTAACCTGCAGCTGTTTTAGATGCAGTTAGCAAATGTACACATTTCTGGAAAGAAGCTAATCATGGTTTTGAAACACATTATAGATGAGAGTATGTTCACTGGTGGGAGAAGGATACCCAGCCTCCTCACAAGGGGAAGCAGAGGAGGAGGCACCAATCCCTTCACTCTCATAACAGTGACAAGATGAGAGGCAATGGCATGAAGCAGTGCTAGCGCAGGTTTAGGCTGGATATTAGGATAAGGTTCTTCACTCAGAGGGTGCCTGAACAGTGGAACAGACTCCCCAGTGAAATGTTCACAGCACCAATCCTGACAGAGTTCCAGAAACATATGAACAATGCTGTCAAGCACATGGTCTGATTTTTGGCACTGTTCTGTGCAATGCCAGGAGTTAACTTTGAAGTAAAAATACATTTTTCTCTGCAAATACCAAAATATGAAAATAATTCCCGTGCTGTGTCTCTGCTCATTATGTGTTCACCCATGTTTCTCATTTCGATCTAACTTCTGTATCTTATTTATTGTTGTATGAATCCACCTGAATGTTTTCCATTGTTTATTTGGTTATTTCTTCAGACACCACAATCCATTTACTCTTTGTTATCCAAATTCTTGTCTTTAACCTTTGTTTCTAAAAGATTATTTTGCTTTTCCTTACCATTTTTCTCACACTTAATTGCTGTCTTTCCTTTTTTTTTAATTTCTTTTATTTTTGTTCCCTGTGATTGTGCTTCCATATAAATATCTGACTTTCACACCTTTGCATTGAATATGGTATGTAAAAATTTCTTTTTGTTCTAATAGAAAAAGTTTCTCATTTTTCTCTTTCTGTCCATATCCTTTTCCCTCACTCTGCTGAGCTCAGGACACTGTATTTCTCAGCCAGTTAATCAGTGACTTGCAGGGAGATAAGGTTCTAAAGAGTTCTGTGCTGCACACAAAAAACCTTTTTCTCTTTTTTGTTTTCCTCCCCCAGCTCACTCTGCTGGAGTTTGCAATCACAGGCTGAATGTCCTCCTGGTAGCTGCAGTGTGCCCAGCAAACAGCACACCTTTTCCCCTTCACCTGAACTTCATGTCTCCTCTAGTTTTGCTCATACCTTCATCTTGTATTTAAATCTTTTGAAACAGACATTTTTGTGAAGGGTTGCTGTTGTGGGTTCACCTAGGCAGGCCTGGATTTGGGTTCTAAAATTTAGACTAGGCCTGGAATTGTCAGGTGACTTGAGCTGGGCTGGGCTAGCTGACAGCTGACTTCTTCTAACCAATGATAT
>JAOXXN010000444.1:477418-501307 GCA_026770055.1 Myrmophylax atrothorax
ATAAGTTCTGCTGCTGCAAGGGGAAGAAATTCCAGACTCTTCTTAATACTAACCTTTCAATAACAATACTGTCAGACTCCCATGGGGTATTTACAAAATCTACTCAAATTTTCTGTAGTTCAGTTGCTTAGAGCATGATGCTAAGTAACACCAAGGTACTGAGTTTGATCCCTTTACCATTTACTTAAAGCTGGACTTCATGATCCTTGTGGGTCCCTTTCCAACTCAGAATATTCTGTGAAAACAAAGCCATATAATTTCATGTAAAGAATTTTTTGGTGGAAGATTTCAAACTATGTTCTCTTTTAAGATTTTCTGGTGTTGTCAAAACTCTTTTACAGACTAGGTCTACTCTTAAACAAACCTGGTCCTGGTTTTCTGCCACTATGTATGATTTCATACATAGTAAGAATTCAGTCTGCATCCAAGCTGAGCAGTAGGCACAGAAGAGAGATGCTGATGTTGTAATGTAGTTGTATGAAACCACTAGATCACAAACAGTGAAAGAAGCAAATAGAGTTCCAGAAATTATTCAAAAAAGAATTCAGAAGAGAAAGCATTATTATGTCAGTGCATGAATTCTTCATACAGCTACATTTTGAAAGCTTTCATTTCTATTATATTATTTTTGAGATGTAAGAACAAGAATTGAGGAAAGTGCAGAGAAGAGTATCAGGGATGAACAAAGTTAAAAAATAATATTGATAGAAGGAATAACTAAATAGACTTGAACTCTTCAGCCTGGGAAAGAGATGACTCAGAAGGAATAGAATAAAAATCTATAAAAAGTGTGAGCAGAATGAAAAAGCATAAGGTGCTATTATTTCCTGTCTTTTCCAATAGAAGGGATAGGTGCCAGGAAAAAAACCCAGAAAGTTGAAAAAATAAAAGGAGATACTGCTTCACACAGTTCCTCAGGAGCTATATGCTCAGTCTTTATGTAGATTCTAAAGGGATCTGGGCAAATTAGTAAACATCTTAAGGACTAGTTAAAAGCAAGACTTGTGAATCAGAAACCCCTGAGTCACAGTTTCTAGCTGTGGAGATACACATACCATCTTCCGTGTTGTCTGCATTTTGAGATGGCCTCATGGTCACAAGTAAACTTTGCTCTTACTCAGCTGGGTTGCTTAAGCATATATTTTCACTGTGTGCATCATTATGTGCATGCAAAAAATGGACTTTTAACATACAAACACATTTTGCCTCTTTTTCAAAGGTATCTTGGCATGTTACCCCACTTAGTAGATTTCTGTGAAAAAAAAAAACCAAACTGAAACATTTTTGTATTGTACTTTATGATATCCCTTACAGTATTGAAATCAATGAATCATTTCTGTTAAACAGCATGTTTCTAGGAGCAGTGGTTTTGTTTGACTTAGATATTTTAGACTCTGATACAGTTGAATTCTCTCTGTCTGAAAAGATAGATAATATGATGCAGTAATAATAAAACAGTTTCCAGATTTTAACAGTTGTCAAGTTGTCTATCCCTCAAGTTGCTAAAGATCTTTATGTGATTGTGGACTCGCATTTGACATTTTTGTCTAAAAACACCACTCTCACACACACATACTCACAGACATGCTCCCCCAAGATCACTGCAAGACCTACAGCATTTACGGATATAACCAGACATAACTCTCCTCAATTGTTGTTTCATTTATAATGCACTCATTCTGTGTGTATTCTTTGAATTTTCCCTTTAACATTGGGACAGATGGTGCCAGTGGGAGTTCGTAATGTGAATCTGTTCTCACAAATAAGGAACTTTTGAAGACATTGCCCTTCAGTGAACTGCTGTAATATGAAAGGCTATGGAAGCTTTTTTTTAAAGAGGCAAGGCTTGGTTTGCTGGTATTGTGTGGGGTGAGAACACAGATTTCTTCTTTTTTCCAGGTCTGAACATAAAGATGGTACTGATTATCACCAGCTTCTGCATAGAACAGAGCTGTGCAAGGCTTATTGTATATAACACAGACCACCATGGGTATTGACACCACTTCATTTAACTTTTCTCCATTTAAGCTCATTTTTTTGGAACATGAATGTGTAAAATACGTAGCACAAAAGCATGTAAATCCAGCAGATAAATGACATTCAACATTTTTTTCTGCTTTCTTCTCTCCTAGCCATTCTGACTTGCTTAGTTACACTAGCAAAAAAAGCTGGTGTTTCAAAATGGAGAAATGAATAACTGTTTTCAATAGGTGCAATAGTTACAGCTTTAGATAAATATAATAATTAAAGCTATGCTTCAGCACCCTTACACAGTGAACAAAAGAAGCTTCCAACACTCGATGGTACATAGTGGGAAAACTAGAACCATGGCAGTTATCCCAAAGAAAGATTTCTCAGTGATCAGAACTTCATAAATTTTCTTTTATCTTGAGTTAAGGATCTGTAGTAGAACTGATAAGAGATTTTAGGTCTGTGAGACAGCTGATACTTGGATGTGTTGCTTTCTTTTGCAAAACTTTCCAGGGAACAAACATTTTAAAGAAAGTTCAGTTGAGCAGTGAAAGTATTTTTCATTCTGAATGGGCTCAGATGTATTTTGTATCCACCTAATCCAGTACCATGGCTTACAGGAAAAGCAACACAGCTGTCTCATACTTTAAAAATTTGATTTCTCAACTGCCAGGGAAATTTATTTTAACTGTAAATATTCCTCTATGAATAAACTTGCTGGGATATGTCATGAGAGATATAGTTAGCCAAGTTGAAGGAGTGTGAAGTGTGTGAAGTACCCACACTATACTACTTCAATGAGGTTCTAAGTCTGCTTAGGAAAAAGCAAAATGCATTCAAAGCATCCAGACTAAAATCTTTTGATGTGGGTAGTCATAATCAGGAAAAATAAGTTTCACAACAGAAAATGATTTGACATTATACTTTGCCACAGACTTCTTGATTGGAAAAATCTACATTTTGTTTAAAAGATGTCTTTGATTGAAGTCATATTTTAAATGTAGATGAGTATGAACCAGGACCACTCATAGACCAATTTCCCAACCTTTACTTATGTTTAGTAATTCTTAAATTGCATGCAGTCCTTTTGATATGACTTGGGTTTTGCTATAAATTTACATTTCTCACATGAATGAGGATTGAAGAACTGGATCCCAAATTATTCTATAGTACAGATAAAATTGAACACAATACTGAGATAAATTATGACATCCTGTGAAATTATATAAACACTAGTTAAATGTTTTACTTCACTGTGAATGTTTTCAGCTGTATTTACTGGCAAAAACATTTTCCTTGGAGTGCAGCCATTTTTGTGTGTGTGTGTTACTTCTGTTTCTTTATTCTTTAGTCTGATTTTTATAGAGAAGTAAGGCAGTTAAATGCCTCCCTGATGCCTGATCCTGTCAGATCTCAGAAGCTAAGCAGTGTCAGTCCCAGTTAGTACTTGGGTGGGAGACCTCCTGGGAATACTGGAGGCTGTAGATTCTAGTCCTGAGGACTTCACTGTCACTGTGCAAGCTCACTTGGCCGTGGCAGATGAACCTCAGGAATTAAAGAGTGGGGCCAGTTCTGCGCATGCTGTGCCTCACCTAAAAAATTCACTCCTCAGGCTTGAAGGACACACCCATATGGGTAGAGCCCTTTCCAAATCTTCATTCATGAAGCCCAGCCATACATACATAAAGCAGTAACCTACAAATACTTCTAAAATTTCCTCTTTCCTAAATTTCAAATTCTTTGGAGGCCTCACAATTCTTTTATTTTCAATATTTTATAAGTGCAGGACTTTGAGGAAACTGAGTAGCAAATAAAATAAAAGGAGTGCAATATTTTCCTTTTGATGTTTGATATGTATGTGTTATCAGTGATTTTATTTACACTTTTATTGATTCCCATGTTTATAATCATTTCTGTTTTCTAAGAGTTTCCAAAATTCTTTCAAACATTCTATTTTTGACTGAATTATGGAATAATCAAGATTTAGAAAGTCCAGGAAAATACCTGTTTTCAAATACAATGCACTCTCATCTCTGAAACGAGCAAAATCCTTTTGAATTTGCAGTTTTATGCATGCATAGCTCTCAGTTCTATTTAATCTTGTCAAAAACCTGACTTGATTTTCCATTCCTAGAGATTCCTCAGATAATATTATATAACAAACACTGGCAACTTTTTAAAAGAGAAAGTCATAGTCCAGTCATCTAGCTAACAAGACATGCTTTCTCCACAAGGTTTTCATACTCTAATAAAGCCTCACATCTAATACAGAATAAATCACAAAACCCAGGTGCATCAAGGCTGGCATTCTTCATTTACTAAATCCTGTTGTTGTAGGAAATTGTCTTCTTTAAGTTAAAACTATAAAGGAAGCAGGTATATGGACAACTGTATTTAGATACTAGTACCATGTCACAAAATATGTAAATGTGGAATGCATAAGATTTATTTCCTCTCTCAAATTCACACACAAATCTACAGACTTTTTTCATATAGTTTTCTGAAGAGTCTTGTTTCAATTAAGCATTTCTTTTGCCTTAATAATTTTTTCAATAAATTGGCAAAGATCAGATGATGTAATCCCATGCCAGAATAAGGCATGTGGTGGGTTGACCTTGGATGAACATCAGGTGCCCAGCAACGCTGCTCTATCCCTCACCTTCTCAGCTGGGCAGAGGACTGAAAATATGATGAAGGACTTATGGGTCAAGATAAGGATGGGGAGAGGTCACTCACCAATTACTCTCATAGGAAAAAGAGAGTTAACTTGGGGAAATTAATTTATTACTGATCAAAATAGAATAGAATAATGAGAGACAAACCCAAATCTTAACACATCTTTTCACCACCCCTCCATTCTTCCTGGGCTTTAGTTACAATTTCTCTCCCTCATCCTGCCCAGCAGCACAGGAATATGGGAAGTGGGGACTATGGTCTGTTCATTATATGTTATTTCTGCCCTTCTTCCTCCTCCATGGGAAGGATCCCTCATATTTTTTCCCTGCTCCAGCATGGGGTCCCACCCATAGGAACTTCTTCAATGTGAGTCTTTCTCAAGTTCTTCATGAACTGTTTCAGAGTGGGTCACTTCGACAGCGTGCAGTCCTTCAGGAACTGACTGCTTCCAGAAGGTTCCCTCAAGGGGCCACAGCTCCTGCCAGGAGTTTGTTTCACTGCGGGCTTCACGTGGAGTAACAACCTCCTTCAGACACCACCTGCTCCAGTGTGGGCTCTCCACATGCTGCAAGTGGATCTGTGCTCCACCATGGACCTCCATGGGCTGCAAGGGGTCAGCCTGCCTCACCATTGTCTTCATCATGGGCTGCAGGGGAATCTTTGCTCTGGTACCTGAAGCATCTTCTCCCCCTCCTTCTTCACTGATCTTGCTGCTTGCAAGTTTGTTTCTCTCACGTCTTCTCAATCCTCTCTTCTCTGGCTGCAGTAGCTGTTGGGCAGGATTTTTTCCCCCTTCCCAAATCTGCTGTCACCCTTGCTGATGGCCTTGGCCAGCAGCACCTCCGTCCTGGATCGGGTTGGCGCTGGCCCTGTCAGGCACATGACAAGGTGCTGGCAGCTTCTCACAGAATTCACCCCTGCAGTCCCTCTTTTCTCACATCCCTTGCCCACCTTGACACTGTCAAAACTTTTCCAAGTCCAATGCAAAGAAAGAGAAAATTATTTCCCATTTTAAGTCTGGCTCAGAATGCCATTAAAAAACAATTGCTAAAGTTCAGTGTTTAAATCACTACACCCTTAGTAAATTGCATCCTTACTGCTGGCCAAGTAGCTCCCTAGATTGCTAATTTTCATTTTTAAAAAGTCTTGCAAAACACAGAATTCCAAGGGATTGGAGGAAGGCTAATATATCAATAACTCAAAAATGTAAATGGGATAACCTGGGTAATTACTGTCTTGCCAACATGACATTGATCTAGGCAAAATAATAGAACAACTTAGGTGGGATGCAATTAATAAAGAATTGCATGCATAATTAATTCCAATCTACAATTCCAATTATGATGAAATTTTTGCTTTTCAAGCAATTTTGACACTTATTTTGTTGGGTTTTATTTCCTTGGCTTTTAAATATAGAAGTACAGTTACAATTTTCTGTAAAATAAATTTTTCCTTGGCCTAACATTAACTTAGAGTTTCATCAGCAATGTGAAATAAAAGACTACCACTAATCCAATTTCCAGAAGAAAAAGTACATGATAGAGTAAGTAAAGAGTACCTTATACACAATGGTCTGAGATGTCTTTTTAAATTACAAAATAGGCTGTGTTTCTGTGGGAGCAAGTGTAAAGTCCTCTAAGGAGAAATAATATGTAGATATTAAAGGAAAACAATATGTAGATAATACTATAGATATATGCAGATATTGCTTAAACGAGTTTAGTTTGGAATATGGCAGAAAAACTTGGGAGTGTAGTAAATAAACTACTCATCCTGAGTTCCTAATTGGCACTGAGGACAGACATTTAAAACTGCAGAAACTGTGCTGCTTTGAGCAATAACTGCATTACATATGTTGGCTTTGGTATCTGTTTCTACATAAATGATTAATTTCTAGGATATTAGAGAATTCTTTGATGTTCCACTTGAAAAAGATGTGGAAAAAAATTAAATTGTTTCTAAGAGATGAAAATAATTAGTGGAATGGACAGTATGTATACCTTATAAAGGAGGACTCCTTGAGCTAAAACTGAAGGCTAAAAGGAAATGGCTCGTTCATAATCTAGGACTAGCAATAAGGTAAAGAGGAACTTCAGAATAGAGGTTTTCAATAAAGCAGACAAGGAGAAAATAGCATGCACCAGCTAAAAGCTAAAGCTAGGGAACATCAGCTCCAAATGGAAAGCACACTTTCAGCAGTAGCTCTAAATGGAACTTTCTCAACAGTAGCAAATTTTCTATCAGTGGAAAACAGAAATGGAGATTGGCAGTTTACTAAAAGCTTCTTCTGGTTCAAAGAGACATTTAAATTCAGCAGAGTCCTGCTATATAGGAGAGGAGGCCAAAAAAGATGGTCACAGTGACCCATTTAGATTTATTATCTATGTATCTGTTAAATGCATGCAACTTTAATGCTGCAGTATAATGTAAGAATGCTGTCTCTACACACGCACACCTCTCTTTGCTAAAGAAAAAGAAAAACAAAAACTGGTGACTACTCTGGCTATCTGAAAGTTAGAAGCTTTGTGTGTCCTCCTCCCAAACAGTACTATTCTACCTATGTGCTATTCCCTTCCTAGCCAAGAACATTCACTTTGCCTTAAATTAGTTATTTAATTATATTTCATATAATACATTGAGATAGACACAATTTATAGGAATGTACATTTTTGTCTACATTACCATAATATCTTGTGTAAATTAACTTTCTTAATGCTCTTGTTCTGATCATCCACTCACTGAAGTTGACTGCTTAGCAGAAAACTGGTAGATTTTAGCCAGATTCTTTCTGTTGCGAGGGTAAGTTGTTGAGGAATCACTATGAGACGTTAAGTTACAGCTAGCCGCTTGTTTTACATCTTACTTCTCATTGTTAGTGCTAAATGATGTTATTCAGTGTAATAGTGTGATCCTCAGAGGGTTAATCATCACCATTTAGTTACTTTCAGCAATACCTCTAAGGCATTTCCAACTTGAAGACAGGGTTTAAAATTCCCTCGATTCAGTAGCAGTAGAGAAGAGATCTTGAGGGAGTTCATTCTCAGCCTCTGTGTTTCAGCCAAAGGGAAGAAGGGAAATGTCTCACCCTGAGCAAGGTCATCAGTGCACCTCTACAAAGATCTGAGAGCTTGGGGGAGTTTGGTTAGGGCCATGATGAGCTAGGCAGCACTATGTTGGCAAGGCTGTACTGTGGTGGCTTGTTTGTACTCTAATAGCCTGAGAAGAGGCAAATGTAAGCAAGTTCAGCTGTCAGGTGTAATTTCATAGAGGACTGCCTGTAATAGTCCATTCAATAACAGAAAGTCCATGGTGTCTTTCAGCGTGAATTCCATCCCTATCTGCTACAGTTGCTGCCTAGAATGTCAGAAAGAGCTGTATGAATGTGAATGTGTGGGAGTGTCTGGTCTTTACAGTTGTAACCCACAGTAACATTGAGAGACCCCTTACCTGGCCTGTCTGGAGACAACAGTGTGATCTTTGCCAGTGAGTTGCTACTGCTTTCTCTGTACATGTCAGCTGAATGGAGTTTTGCTCATTATTGAGTTCCAAATGTCTGGGCTGTTGCACACCTAACCTGTGTTCAACACTCATGCAAGAGCTGCTAGGGCCTGGAGCAAGAGAAATGGCATCCCTTCCAAGTGCAGTTATTGCCTCTCCTTCAGTGGGCAACCTGTGGCAATATTTTCTGTGATGGCCTGGAACATTGCTTCCAGAGGTTTACATATTTGCTGGCGGTGACCAAAGTAATCCCAACATGCGGGTAACTCATGCAAGTTGTGACAAGAGGTTTGAGCAGTTATGTGCTGATGAGTAGCCTGAGGAAGCTACTGAAAAAAGTATGAACTGTGCAAGTGGTCTTAGCTTTAGGGAGTCACAAAGTAAAACACTCACCACTTTGGGACTCATTCACTCAACTGTACACTCTGGTTTTAAACAATCCTGAATACATTTCCCCTATCCAAACAGCTGGCAATTCATGTTACGATCTGTTTTAATTGAGGCAAATGGCTGTATGAATTATTATAATTAAAACCAAGTGTGAAAACAGACCAGTAGGATTCAGAAGGCAAACAAACACATTCATTAAGTAAATACGGATTTTCACAGGTGTTTGATGCTTCTGTACTTCCCAAAAATGCCTCTTAGCTTTGGAAAGAGGTAATTTTGTTTTAAAGGTGGTAAGTCCTTTCATCATTCACTTTTAACTGTCCTTTCTCAAAACAGAACACCTGTCATTTCTGAACTCCTAGGCTTTATTTGTTTAAGTATATAGAGCTGGAGACAGACCATAAATCTTGTCTGGTATCACATATCATATACTTTTATATGTAATTATCTATTATATTTAAATTTTGTGGCCATCAAAAACATTCTCACTTGAAATCTACAACTCATTGAATTGCTCAAAGTCTTATAAAGCTCCTGAACAATTAAGCAGTACTAACCTGTACTCCCTTCAGGCTCATCAGTTTTCATGACTGATGTTGTGGTGCTTTGTCCTTCACAGAAGAAGGCAGAGTGCAAGACTGTTCCTTGAAAATGAGTGACTTGATGGAGCAACTGGTGGAAAAGGCGAGATCATTAACCCCACCAGACATCAACATTTCTTTCACTTGTCCAAGTGTCCTAGTTAGAGCCACCTAATCCAGCTATTACTGTGTGGGTGTAATCAAAACTGTGTATTCTACACCCTCTACATCATTTCTAACAAACTGTTAATAATGGATCATTTGCAGCAGCTGCCCAAGGCACACATGACCCCTCAGGATACTAGCTGGGTGTTAGAAAACCCTGTGAGATAGGGTCTTCCCACCAATGTCTCCAGGGAGGCACTAGCACCCTCACATACCGCCTGAGGAGGAGCCATGTCTGCCAATGGGCCAACAGGGAGTCCAAAAATGTCCCATAACTCAGAGAGCCAAACTCCTCACCTTGGGGTAGGTACTGGGCATTTTCACCTGAACCAGAGGGTTTTGGGGACTTTTGGTACCACTTGTTGGATCCAGAGGGGGACCAGAACTTCAACAGGATTGCAACCACCACTCTCGACCAGACTGCCACTGTCACCTGCACCAACAGGTTTGTCCTTTCCTTTTAATTTGCACTCAGGGAAACCACTGGGGTCTGAGCACAGGGGTTAACAAACACCATTGTGTTTGTGCCCCAGGGTGCTGGGTTATACTTTCTGGGTTAAAACCAATTTCTCTTTGTAACGTTGCTTTTATTGTAATATTTTTATTGAATCGTAGCTCTCACTTATAAACTCTTTTGTGTTGGGTTCATTTCTCCTGCTGGTTTACCTTTCAACCAGTACGCCAGGAAACCTAATGCTGTTCAAGAGCTCCCACAGACTTATACAAGACAGTAACTGTATAGCTCTGGGCCAACTTCAGAGAGTAGTAATTTAGGACATTTCTAAGATATCACTGCTAAAAATGAATAGTAGATTTATCAGAAATACTATTTATTATTAAAATCCTCCTTCCTTCCTTTTTCTTCCTTTTCAATCCTTCCTGTTATTTATTAAGTTTGTTATTTAAAAAGTTCATTCTAACAGCTAATCCTTCTAACTTAGAAAATGACTGGGGAGAGCATGTATAGTCATTACATACCTTGTTCCCTTAGTTCAGCAGGTGGGAACAGTTTATCACTGTGTGGGTGTGGCCAAAGCTGTGTATTCTAAACCCTCTATGTTATTTCCCATGAATTGTTAACAATGGACCATTTGCAGCAGCTGCCCAGGGCACACTTGACCCCTCAGGCTGCAAGCTGGATGTTAAAGAAGCCTGTGAGATAAGAGCTGTGATAACTCCCCTCCAGGAAGTCATTAGCACCTTCAGACCCAGCCTGAGGGGGTGTGTCTGCTAACAGGCCTTCAACAACTCCAAAAATACATCATGACTCAGGGAGTTAGATCACCATTGTGGAACTCCCCCCCCACTAGGGGAGGTACTTGGCGTTCCCACCTGGACCTCGACAGGACTATGACTGCTACTCTTGACCAGACTGCGACTGTCATCTGTACCACAAGGTTTTTTCCTTCCTTTTACTTTGGACTCAGGGGAACCACATGGGGCTCAGCACAGGGGCCAACGAACACCATTGTGTTTGTGCCCCAGGTGGCTGGGTTATACTATTGGGTTTTGTGGGTTAAAACCAATTTCTCTTTGTGTCATTGTATTTATTGTAATATTTTTATTAAATTGTAACTCTGACTTATAATCTCTCCTGAGCTGGGTTCATTTCTCCTGCTGGTTTGCCTTTAAACCAGCACACTCGTATATAACAGCAAAGCGTATCTGAATCTCCTGGACTACTGTTGAAACTGTGTGAGAAGAAAGAGTGCAAAAATGTAGTGTCAAAACATCACGTGAAACAACTTTGTACAATATATTCAGGTATGTTTTCATTGGTTGAAAACTCATCTTGGATTCAAAGTACTTTTAACTCAATAAAAAGGCTTTCTGATTGCTCCTACTGAATTTAGGAGGAAATTATTTACTTAACTGACACAAAATAGTCACTAGATTTAACAATAATAACCGAAGTCTTATGACTTTCAGTTCATGTGATTTCCATATGCTAAGGCTTACAAATGCAGTGCTCCAATGTACTAGTGCTATCTACTCTTAAATAGAATTAATATTTGCCACCTGAACTTCCTTTAAATTTATTGTGCCCAAGTTAACCTACTACTTCATTCTCTAGCTTTTAAATTAGCAAATGTAGATGTTATTTCCAGTCCTATAAGAATTTTTTGAGTGAACCAACAGATGAGTTGTTATTTCATTTTGTTATGAGCTTGGACAAGTATTTTTGAACACTTCTTATCTTTCTGGCTAAATCTCTATTTAAAATTAGTCATATATTAATTTTCTTGGACTTACACAAACAATGTTTTTATAGTGATGTATTTTTTAACAATAGACTTTTAATAATATATTTATCATGTATATTTCTTTAAAGATACTGAATTACAGAGAACCCTATGAAAATGAACTTTTTTCTAAATAAATTTTCTTTAAATGTGAATGGAAAAACCATTGTGATTTGTTTTCAAAAAACAGATAGTGCTATTTTTAATTACTCAACTCTAATACCTATTCTAAATAGAAGTTAATGTTGTAGCAAACACTATAACATGCATAGGATGCTGGTAAATATTCTGAGTTTATGATTCTACAGAAATCAGATGTATCTTCCTCTTTGTTACTATAAGATAACAATAAGAAGAAAACAAAAATTAAAATGTTAATAGTCAATTTTGCTCTGCCTCAGGGACTTGTGTCCTAAGAAAGTGATATCGGCAGGTATCTCCAGAACTACTTCATAAACACCTATGAAAAAATCATGAAATAGAATTAATACTGCTTTTAAGTATTAGCTGATCAGAGCAGAGAATTCTTTTATTATATTTAACATATGCAAGATTATAATTAATTACAATTAAAGTAAGCAGCATAGAGACTGCAGAAATTTCTGTACTGGCTCTTATACTGATTTTTTCGCATTGAAGTTCTGGAGTCCTAATTTGTCAGCTTTCAGAAAGATGAAAAATGCATACAATAGTACTGTGTCTCCCATGGGATGATTTTGTGCATACAAACCCGTGTCAGAAGCTAAAATGGATGATAAAGAAAGTCCAGCTTCTCTCCCACTGTAGTACAAGTGATGCCTAAGAATTTAATGTCATTTTAGAAGGTTTTAGAATCATATAGGCTCTGCTGAGTTACTCTGACTTAAGTGTGCATATTAAGTGCCTTTCTCACGAGCTTGGAAGCTGCCTACAGAATAAGCAATCCTTCGTCAAGGCCAAGATGTTTTCTAAGGGACTCCTGCAAGATAGCAGAAGACAAAACAACAGAAGAAGGCCCAACTGCTCCGAGACAAAGGGGAAGAGATGAAGGGGCAGATTGACAGACCTTTGGGTGGGCATTAAAAGAGAAATGAGAGTTCTGATTGGATGTTAATGGGGGGTATAAAACCCCGAAACTTCCTGACATTGGGGTCAAACCCCTCCTGGGTTTGATCGTGGAAGCTTCTAATTAATAAAACCCTATATCTTTCTCCATTAACCTGTCTTCTGTGTGTCTCTCTTCACAGGGATATGGGATCTGGAGGCATCACAAGAGTATCAGAAAGGAAAGTACTAATTGCCCTAAAGAAACAAGTATTGCCTCTTTCATTTTGTGTCCATGTAAGCCTGAACATTCAAAATATAATTAGTTTATTATTCATACGCTTAACATATTCTCTAGAATGGAATGTTTTGGATATCAAATTAATGGGGGCTTCATAAATTCTGGAAAGTAACTTAAAGAAGGGTATTGTGGTACATGCTAAATGGTACAATTTCTTATGGAAATACTAATTTCTACTTTTATACAAATAAATGGCCTTTGAAAAGACAAGAGGTGTGTTATTTTGAAACCTATAATGGGTTTCATATCGTGCAGTCAAATCCTCAGTTAACCTGGAACTCTGCAATTTCTGAGTTTTGAGGTAGAACAAACAGAAACTCAATTTACTATTGAGACCAAACATAATTTTAAAGAAACCAGTAAATATTTCCTCTGTTTCAAGCTTATGGTGTAATGGCTTCCTAGTATATCACTGCATATTGCATATCTGTTGTACAAAAGAGAAAAGTAAAAATATGCTCCATTTACTGTAGGTAAAAGCTTGGAGTGTCATGTATTCACTGGTCAACTAAAATAAGGAGAAATTGGAGACTGGAAATTAAATATGTGATGGTGGAATGGTGGTTGTAGTTCTTCTAAGGGATGAGAGAGGAAATGCTATTCTGAACATAATTACATCATTCAAAATAAATTCCTAGGAAAAAATAATAATTCATTCAAAGTCTGGAAGTGAAATTTAACACCTTTACAATAATGCATCAATATATTCAAAGAGTATCAAAGGCAGTTTATCTCAAGTGTTTACTTCAATACCTCTAAATGCAAGCTTGCCCAAGTTTGCTACAACCAGATTGACCCAGCAGTATATATGGATGCAGTATGGGGTAGAACAACTGCTTTGGGAACAGCTTTTATACTATCAGAATTTGTATTTCCATCTGTTGGGAATTGATTCAAATCCCTTTGGCTCTGTAAACATGTAGCTGATAATAGTACATTTTGGAATGTGAATTTAGAAGAAATAGTAACATTTTTAATTACGGGGTGATGAAATTAAGGCTTGCAGGAGAAACAGAAAGTTGATAATATTTGCTGACCTTACCAAAAAACACAGAGGAAGTAGACATTTAAATTTAACAGTTTGGTTATAGAAATCATACAGACCACTCAGTCTTTTTTTATTGGGCATTCCTATGCTTTTCCTTCTCCTGGCAATATGATCTGGCTTTTGTGAACATGGTCTGTGAACAAAATATCAAGTTTGGGTAATCAGTAAATGCTATCTGTCAAGTAGCTGGCACTAGAAAAGAGCTCTGCCAAGATTTATTTAATAAACCTCCTGCATGATTAACTGCTTAGTCTGAGCAATGACAAATCATTGAGAGAGCTGATCAACACGCAAGTTTTTGACTATCCCTTGAGAACTATTTGCTTAATGAGGTTCTGCTTCATTTTATAGGTGGCTTCTGTAAATCCTAGAGGAGCTGCCTATACTTCTTTATCTCAAGTGCTACTTTTGCAAATTTAAATAACAAATTTTGGGGGATTACTGCCTAGGACATTCAAATGGTGTGCAAGTATTTTAAAAGGTAGTTGTGCAAGTAATCCTCTCTCTTCAGATTCAGAAAATAAAAACACTCTCTCAGTTTTACTTTGTTCATCTAGTAACTATCTTCAAAGATTTCTAAACCGTTATAGAAATCAGGGCCAATAATGTTTTAACAGCTGTTTAATCCTTGAGAATGCTTGATAGCTCCCATGGATTTTCTGAGGATTCACCTCTTGTTTATGAGTTTAGAAACTGTGGTTCTTGGACGGGAAGGTAATCAGTCTCTCTTGTCTTTTCTTTGGTATAAATTACAGTATACACTGTATACTGCATATGTACTATGCATAACTGCAGCATAGCTGTGAAGACATGAATGAGTTGCATACAATACTGTGAGAACCAATTGTGGCAAGAGCACATGTATGTACACTAACCTACACTTGTATCCAGACTATCCTCTGCAACCCTGAATACTGTCATGGGCAGTATCACGTAAGTCAACCTGGCTCTCAACAGCTGTGTTGCAGTTCAGTGCAGTAGCAAGTAGAACCAGAATAGCAAGCAAACGTCTCATTGCTCAAGTGTAAGTCTTCTGAGCTTTCTAGGAGAGATCCCACTTGTGCACTGAGATGCAAAAATACCATATAAGCAGGGTGATGCACAAAAGTAGTCCACTGCACTCCTGAAAAAGCAAACAGAAGATGGGTCTTGTAGCCTTGCATGGGAGAGGTTCAGTTTCTGTTATGTAAGTCCACGTTTGCCTATCAGTTCCTTTGCTTCAAAACCAAGAAGGGCTTGAAAGACAGTAGTTGAACAGAATGACATTCTTTATTAATACATAATATACAGACTTCACATTCAAAATGCTGAAAAGAAAGAACTTAATAATTTTGCTCAGTGAATTCAGTATTCCAGTTGGTTATCCAAATGTAAACCCTCTGGAAGCTGATCAAATATTCTTTATAATGTACATAATTAATGTTAATTTGATATTATATCTTTACAGAGGGTTTTTTTGTGAGTCTAAAATGCCTATTGGGGAGTATTAATGTCACCAGCAAAAAGTCAGGACAGGAAAGATCATAAATTAAACTCAATGCCTATGCATGGAATTCTGTATACTTGTAATGGGGATGTGATTACTTTGATTTAGTCAAACTATGAGATAACTTTTTATGTTTCTGTTCTGTTTCCCCAGATGCTACAGAAAGCTAGTATTGATTTGTCTTACAGATGGATGAAAGCCAAGACAACTTGGGAAAACATATGTGGCACATGTAATTAAAATCTGACTAAGATAAAAGGTAAGAAACCCTTATGATAACATGAAATGTTACGTTGCTAGAAAATTCTTCCCCAGATGATGAATTTGGAAGAACCAAGTGTGGCACATTTCTGCTGGTAAATAGAACATTGTGACTTTTAAAAATTGTAAGGTCCGCTGCTTTGTGAGTAAGCCTCAGGCGCTGTCCTTGATTTAAATAAAGTCTTGAGTCAGGGAGATGTCTATATGATAGAGAATTATTAAGAAGATGAAAATTAAGAACATATTTCAAGAAACTGTCCATTTGGTGAGGTATAGTGAACATCAAGAATGAAATTTTTGTGACATCATTGCATAAAACATTGGTTACATTAATTTTAAAATCGGACCAAATCAATTTGTGAAATACTTTCTGATTTTCAGTTTTGCCAGGTTTTTTAGCAAAATCATTTATGTTTGTGGAAAGCACATTCAGAGATTTCAAAAAACTGAAATGTTTTGTTAACACAGGGACTTTTTTGAAAGTTGGGTCATTAAAAAAAAAATTATTTCCTTAGACATATTAGCTTTTTTAATTAAAACTTGAAATGCTAATCAGAGCAAGACTAACATTTAGAGACTTAAGGCCTTTTGTTCATTTCAACTTAATGGACTGTTTTAAGTTAAAAAAAAATTAAATGTTGTGTTTGAACATTTGATACCTTTACTCTCCAAAATATTGTTTTATTTTCAAAAAAATGTGGGGTTTTGTCATTAAAATAAAACTTGTCTTCTCAGTTAAGCAAGAAATTATCATTTACTCCATTAGCTTCTTCCTTTGATGATAGTCTTCTCTTTCTTTTTGTATGTCATAAAAAAATTTTGGCTATACTTTTCATGTGTTGGGCCTGCATTTTTGTTAAATCTGAGTCCTACCAGTCCTACCAAACTGGAAAAATTTTTTCCAGTAGACTTTGGACACTTTAGCAATTAAGTGACACAGCAGCTCTGCTTCAAATTCCCTGACAAATAGCCAAGAATCATGGTAGTCAGTTTCATGGAAAAACATTCTGGTGACTTTCAGACACTGCTAAATATATGGTTACATTAAATGTAAGCTGAAAAAATGTTATCAGTCTGAAAACAAAGTAAACTGAATTGTTAGTCATTAAAGTTGACCTTTGTTCAAGTGGTATTAGATGTTTCCTTCAGAAGCTTTGAAAATCCTGGTCAGAAAAAACACCATATTTTTCAGGTTGTTATTTTTATTCTTGTCAGCTTGCTTATTTCATTTATCTTCTAAATTCTCATCTATTTTATCTATTTACATGTAAGTAGTCTTCCATAGCAGATTTTCTCACTCCTACTTACACCTTTGTGGTTGACTAGGACTGTGGTAGACTTTGAGACTTCATTCATACTGTCACTTTAGTTAGGTATAAACTATTGTGTTTTATGATTAGGCTGAACTCTAGTGAAACACAAAGGAGCAATCTGTTTCATAATTTCTGTACTAGTGGCAGACTGTTAATTTAAAAAAATAGTATCCAAAGTTTCAGATACTTTAGCATGTTTGCATGTCTTTTTTTAATTACATTATAAATTTTGTTTAGAATACAAGAATACTTAGGAGAAAGTATTGAAGGGTTTAAAGAATTGCCCAAGCACTTGTGGCACTGTCTAAAATTATCAAATTGTACATTACAGTCAGCTATCTCAAAATACAGCTAGCTGATCCTCTGAAAGATAAAATATTATTTACCTATAAAGAAGAGAATTATTTACGGGTTTGTAGCATTTCTTCAGGGTTTTTTTCCCATGTGAGAGTTTTATATGTGTAGCTCAGTATACATCTGCCCCATCATGAAGTACCATTTATTGAATCATTGTAATGATATTTGGCACATAAATGGTTTTGGTTTCTTAGAGCATGTGTACTATGTATATGTATATTGTCCAGATTTCAGACAATACAAAGTTTCAAAAGAGCACAAAGAGGTTTTTAAATTTTCCTCTGCTTTATGGAAAGAATATTATTTAACACATTTGGGTGACATATGTGGCCACTTGCACTTCTAATCAAGTATGGGCATATCCTGAAATATATTTCTATAAGGGAGGACAAAGATTTTCCGAGATTAAATTATGCCAGAGAAAAAGTATGCTACCTGTTGTCACTCATTTAAATTAATAAACTGATGTCTGTGAGCTGTTATGGAAGGTTAATGTCATCTGATTACCCTTCAGGTTAGATACAGAAATTCACTATGACACAGTGGTCCAAGACAGGTTTAATTCCTCATTGCCAGCATTCCATATTAAAATTCTCTGGATTGTTGTGGCATGCAATGTTACCATAACAAGCACTGAAATCAGTTTCTCATTGTAGACACATGCAGAATTTCAGATGAAATCAATGGGACTTTATTGTCTTGACTACAAAGCAATTTTGCTGAAAGCTAAGGGTTTTTTCTATAAAAATGTTTTGGTTTGTAGTTAGTGTTCTCTCTGATTCTCCTACCCAGTCTGAGTGTTCTCTGGACCTAGTAGCAGATGAGAGTGTCATTTCAATAACCTCTTGCTATTTGCAACTGTGGTTTTGAAGAGGGAGAACAAAACAATGAGTACAGTTACATTTGAACCTGATAAGTGTTTTCCTGAGGGTCTAAAGAATTTCCATACAGAATTGTTCAGTTACTGTCTGTGTCAGCATTTCTTTGGATATAAGAGATGTGCCTACTGTACTTACAGCTACCAGTACCTCTTATAAAGTACCATTGCAAAGAAGTGGTCTCTGTAACAAAAGCCAGCAGATTAAATTTATTTTAAGATCTTTGTAAGGAAAACTACCTGAAATAATTAAAATTATGAAGAGGCCTTTAGTTTTCTTTGCTAATCACATAAAAGTAATTGAAAATACATACTATACTTTGTATGTACAGTATTACATACACAGTGTCAGTATTCTAATACACTGTATTTGTAATGTCCCTGCTGTTGTATCCCTGTTTCTACCTATGCTTTACATGCTGACTTTTTTTTTCATGGAGAAAAGGAGGGAATCAAAAATCTTCCAAGGTTTTCTCTGGCTTCTGGGACTCTTTGCCTCTTTCTTTCAGACTCTAGAAAAGAGAATGAAACATCTTCCAGCTTTACTTTCAGGGCTGCAGACCTGCCTGGACTTTTTTTTCTTTAACAAATAAAGTCACTTGACTAGTGGTAAGAATCAATGACCAATAAAGCCATTCAGCAGTAATTACTGTATCAGAAACTTCCCCAGCATTTTCAGATAGTTATAGCATGTGTAAAGGCATATGTGTATGCATCTATAGAAACATTTACACAGATACATACCTGTGTCAAATTTAAATGAGAAAAATGGAAAAGTGAATTGCAAGGTTGTGCCTTCGTTCCCAAATAATACAATATTTATCCCTGTACTTATCTGACAAAGTACACTAAGATGCAGTTCAGCTGCCTAAACATAAGGGTCTACGTTTAGAATCAATAAATTATCCTGACTGTCCTCCAAAAGAGCAAGGCAGCTCTCCTGCAAGTCCTGTGTCGTATATGCCAACCTTGCAGATGTGCCTGAATACAGCCTCTGAAATGGCACTGTAATACTTTTTCCAGGCAGCTGAGTTTAACCTCTGGAGTCTGATCTTTTCCACAAAGCAGAAGGTCTAATATACATATAGTCTAAGAAGGTTTTTGCAATTCAAATGTAAAGAAGTTAATTTGGTTGCTTGACATATTTACTTATGCTGATTTTTAAAATTTATCTCTTAAATTCTGTTGTCCTATGAAAAAGATGTTTGCAAGAAAACAATGTCAGATGAGAGAATCATTTCATTTAGCCCTTTGTTGGCATGCTTAACTTGCAATTTGTGATGTGAGTTTAAAGCGCATCCAACCACGCTGTTGCATTTGTGTTCCCTCACACAGCTTCCAGGCCTCCATCTTAGCATCGTAAGTTCCATTGCTGCCCAGGCTAGGCAGGAAAACTGCAAAACTAGCTCAGGTGCTTGTGCAGGACCACACTGTGGCCCATGCGCGTCTGTGCAGAGCTCAAGAATCTTCTCTCTTCCCGTCCTATGCCAAATGCCTATGTCACCTAGAGGAGGAGTAACTGAAGGATGCTGCTCCTGATTTGAAATGTGGTGGAAGATGTGGCACCAACGTGACCATTGACAGGATATATGATCATTGCTTTCCTTCCACAATCTTGTTGTCAGTTTCCTGGTGCCACAAAGAGCTGCAGCATGCTGTGTCACTCACACCTAGCAGGGAAGAAAGTAGAAGGCAGAGAGTGGGTCAGTTCTCTTCTTGGGCGCTGGTGTGTTACCCTACGCACAGCATCCCTAGTGATATACACCACTGTCACATCCCCGCCAGTGAGCTGGGTCAAACGCAGCACAAAAACAGTTGTACTTTATTTGCAACTTTTGTTCCTTTGGCTACTTTTTGGTTTTGCTACCCAGTGCCTCTTCCTCTTTTTTCCTTTTTCTTCTTTTTTGGTTTTTTTCTTCTCTTTTTTTATTCTTTTTTTTTCCTTCACTAAACAGATAAAATGAAATAAGACACTCCATCGACTTCTGGTTTATGCTGCTTTGAATACCAGTTCCTTGTGGACACTGCAACTTGTGCTGGGATTTTAGCAAGGTGCTGATGAAGGCAGATGGCTTTCATCTGCCATTTCCCTGCAGGTACTTTGGAGTTCCTCAGCTGCAGTCTGAGATTTAGCCCAGGGTGCTTTATAGGCAGAGATATGCCTCCTTACTGAGTTGCACTTGCTGACACAGCTCAAAAATTCCCCCTGAAAGAGAGGCCCTGTTATTGCTTGAGACAGTAAAACAGTATTTATTGTGGCCACTGCTTGGATGAGCTTGATCATAGCTTGAGGGCCTAGCATGGGACTAAAATAAATAGTCTGTGCAGCAGGTTCCCATGTTCTGCTTGACAGTCATGTAGAAAAAGCAGAATTGCTTTGACGAGAGTTGGTGAATAGATATGTTTAGACAGACTTAGCCTGTTTTTAGCAATTTAAAAATACTACTAACACTGCCAGTCTGCCTTTAGAAGGAACTTACAGGAGGTCCAGGTCAATTCCATTGGGAATAAATTTGACTTCTGCATCCTGAGGCTGAGTCGGAGCTGCATCATCTTGTTTGGCAGCACCAGTTCACCATCCAGAGCTGTGGACTGGCCTTGGATACCGGATGACAGAAGAGCCCAGGAAAACCTAGGAAAGGGTTTTATCGTACTAAATGAAGTAATAATTCAAAAACTTATGCACAAGGCAGTAAATTGGGCATTGCAAAAAACTGTATTAAGTAAGAGAGAAGGCTGGATTTGACGCTTCTCGTGCCAGTTGCATGTGTTACGTGCAGTTATTACGCACAGTTACTATGTCATAGAGGTGTGGTTCAAAGTACACTTTTGACAGATAAGATAGAGAGGTCAGTGCTGTTCTCAGAACTATTAATATGAGTTTCTATTAAAAAACATGAGGAAATAATTTACAAAATATTACTTTTTTAATAATAAGATAATAAAAGATAATAGTATCTGCTCTAGTAAGTCCTTTTTTTACTTAGTAAGTACAGTTTACAGGATAAAATTGAAGATGATTAAATTCCTCAAAAGTAATGACACACTCCAGTATTAGCTGTCTAAATTCTGCCTAGAATATGTGCATTTGCTGTTCAGCTTCAGGAAATTATAACCAAAGTCTTGGAAAAGAAACAGATGAACTCCCACTTGGGATGGAAGCTGTTTGTTATTCTAAAAAAGTACTTATGCTGTGTCAGATATCAGGGGAAAATTTCACCCACCCTTCCTTTTCAGTACATACGATTACAAACACACAGGGTTTTCAACTGCATAGGGCTCAAAGATAGTGAAAATAAAGTTGGGTGCCTATTGGTAAGAATCAGGGTAGGAATCAGGCAGACATCCTAGTGGGGGTCTGTAACAGACCACACAACCAGGATGAAGAGACAGATGAAGTATTCCATAAGTAGCTGGCTGTTGTTTCACAATTGTTAGCCCTCGTTCTTATGGAAGACTTTAACTTGCTAGATATCTGCCGGAAACTCAACACAGTAAGAGGAGGCTGTCTAGGAGGCTCTGAAGTGTGTAGAAGAGACTTTCCTGACACAGCTGGTAAATGAGCCTACTGAGGGTGGTGCTCTGCTGGGCCCTGTTGCTTGTGAACAGAGAGGCTGGTGGGGAAGTGGTGTGGTCAGAGGCCATTTTGGGCACAGCGACCATAAAATGATAAAGTTTTCAACTCTTGGTGAAGTAAGGAAGGAGGTCAACAACAACACTGCTTTGGTCTTCCAGAGGACAGACTTTGTCCTGTTCAAGACACTGTTTAAGAGATTTCCTTGGGAAACAGTCCTTTATAACCAAGGGCTCCTGAAAGGCTTAACTTTAAGAAGGAAATCTTAAAGGTGTAGCAGCCAGTCTGTATGTTGAAAAATGACCCACTGAAGAAGAAGACTGGCCTAGCTAAACAGGGAGCTTTCACTGGAATTCAGGGAAAAAACATAGTTCATGACTTTTGGCAGAAGGGCAGGCAACTCAAAAAGAGTACAAGATGTCATTGGGTCATGTAAAGAGAAAAATAGAAAGGCAAACACTCAGCTAGAGCTCAATCTGGCCAGCCACTGACAAAAAAGATAATAGAAGTTGTTTTGATAAATTAACAAGTAAAGAAGGGCCAAGGAAGCCTTGCAGGCTTTATTGCATGTGGGAGGGAACACTGCCACCAAGGATCAAGAAAAGGCTGAGATACTGAATACCTTCTTTGACTCAGTCTTTAACAGAAATCCTGGTTATCCATGGGGCAACGAGGCCCATGGGCTGGTAGACAGAGAGAGGGAGCAGAATAAACCTTCTGCAATCCAGAAGGAAGCAGTTAGTGTCCTGCTGTGTCACTGAAACACTCACAAGTCTATAGGACTGAATGGGAGTCACTCAAGGGTACTGAGGGAGCTGGTGAAAGAACTCACCGAGTCACTCTCCATCATTTATCATCTGTGTTCGTTAACTGGGAGGTTAGGCAATGTTACACTCTATATAAGGCTCAGAATCAGGATTTGGAAAGCTACAGGTCTGTCAGCCTGACCTCAGTGCCAGAGAAGGTTGTGAAACATATTATCTTGACTTTCATTGCATGGCATGTACAGCAAACCAGGGGATCAGGCCCAGCCAGCATGAGTTTCAGAAAGGCAGGTCCTGCTTGAAAGACCTGGTCTCCTTTTATTAAAAGGTGATCCACTTAGTGGATGAGGGAAAGGCTGTGGATGTGTCTACCTCGACTTTGATACTGTTTCCTACAGCATCTCCCTGAAGAAGCTTCAGATTCAAAAAGACTAAGGGCCAAATCCTGCATTTAGGTCACAATAACCCCATGGTGTGTTCCAGGCTGTGTGAAGACTGGCTGGAAAGAGCTTAGTGGAAAAGGACCTGGGGATGCTGGACAATGGCAACTGAACAAGAGCCAGCAGTGTGCCCAGATCACCAAGAAGGCCAATGCCATTCTGATCAGGTGGCCATGCATGCCAGGGGCATCCTGGTTTGGATCAGCAACAGCGTGGTCAGCAAGACCAGGGCAGTGACCATCCATCTTCTTGTACTCATCCCTGGTGAATCCACACCTCAAATCCTGCATCCAGTTTTGGGCCCTTCACTACAAAAAACACATTGAAATGCTGGAGCTTGTCCAGAGAAGGGCAACAAAGAGGGTGAAATGTAATTCTTATGAGGAGAGATTGTAGGACCTGGGATGTTTAGCCTGGAGAAAAGGAAACTCAGGGAATACTCTACTGCTCTCTACAAGTACCTGAAAGATTGCAGTAAGGGAGTCAGTCTCTTCTCCCAGGCAACCAATCACATGACAAGAGGAAATGGCCTCAAAGTGTAGGTTTCTGGTTGGACATCAGGAAGAACGTCTTCATTAAAAGTGGTTAGACATTGGAAAACACTTCCCAGGGAGATGGGGGAGTCACTTTCTCTTGAAGTGTTAAAGACACAACTGGACACAGTACTTAGTGCTATGGCTTAGTTGACATGATGGTGTTCAGTCAAAGGTTGGACTCAATGATTTTGGAGATGTTTTCCAACCTTAATGGTTCTATAATTTTATGATCAATAATTCTTCTTGTCTCTTTCTTCTGCCTTTGTGGCGGCAAATCTGAAAGGTTTTGAATGGATGTCTTAGAAAGTAACACAAAGGCAGGCATCAATTAATGGAGATGAAAATATGTGGAGTTATTAAAAGCAAAATTAGTGGAAACAGAAAG
>JAOXXN010000444.1:515377-534127 GCA_026770055.1 Myrmophylax atrothorax
GTATTTATTGTAATATTGTTATTAAAATTGTAACTCTGACTCATAATCTCTTTTGTGTGGAGTTCCTTTTCTCCTGCTGGTTTACCTCTAAACCAGCACACAGACATACAGATACAGGTGAATAACTGAAGCAAATAACATCTATGGTGAACAAAAAGAAGGTGATACATAAACTTGACATTGAATATGTCTTGAATGTATCTATCTTCTTGATTCCTTGATCTGATGATTTTTTAATGGGTAGAGATATGGGTTTCTGTATTATTATGAATAGAAAACAGTAGTCAATACTGCAAATAAGAGAGAGATTTAGCACTGTAACTTTCCAAAATTTAGACATGTAACCGAGTCTTTCTTTATCATTCTTCCTATAGAGAATGAACTTTCAGGTTAAATAAAACCTTTAATTACAGGAGTGCTGTGCACATTGCTCATTGATCCCTTGAATACTAAAATCAATGTTTAATATATTTTATGCTCTCCAGCAGAAACTTATTCAAAAAGGAGCAAATGGCTTGCATGAATTACTCAACACTCACTGTCATATGTGAGGGATTTGAGGCCCTCCCTGGAACAATTTAGTGGGTAATGCATAAGATACCTTCTTATTTTGTTTGTGCACATCTTTCTGCAAAGATGGTCTGCATTGTTCAAGACTTTGATCAACATCTGTCAGCCTCCAAGTCCTCAGAGCCATTTTATTTTAAAGCATTACTTTATCACAAGCCATTATTATATTGTGTTATTTTAGATTGAGCTTTAAGAAGGAAAATTAGGAAAACTACTCTTTTTTATCAGCTCATCTTCACGCACCACAACTTTTTTCACAGCAGTTACTACATAAGAGGACCTCATAATTAGAGGAAGCAATGATCTCAAAGTTTTCTAGTGCTTCCCATAAGACAGATTGTTTCAGAGCTCTTCCATTCTTCATAGCCCAAGGGGAAACACCCACCACCACCACCATCCCCAAAATAAACAAAAAACAAAACCAAAAAAAAAACCAAAAAAACCCCCAACTTCATTGTTTATATGTATGAAAAGCCAAATAAATAAGATTTGATGGTTTTCCACAGTGTGTCAGCAAAATTTTTTTCAGAGGGTAATTTTCACAGGAAGACTTATAGCTTAATGTATCTTCTTAATCATATTAACATGGAAACACAGAAGGTCATAAAGCAATACTTACTCCTTTAGAAATAAAATTCACATGAAAAAGCTAACTCCTGAGGCACTTACTCTTTCAACAAAATCTTTATCTGACAGTCTCCTATTGAAATCAAAGTAAATGTGCTAGAGCAAAGCATTTAGGATTTACTCAACAGCATGAGCTAATCTGAACACACTTTTATCACAAAGACTAATTACATGATACCATATATCCATATTTTTCATTTTATATTCATAGAAATGTCTGTGTCTTTTTTATACTATCTACTGTTTCTAATACTGTGCATCTAAAAATAATGTTACTGGAGCCAAACATCAATAAAACAAAAACCACCCTTTTTTTTTTAATTGATATTTTTCAGAAGAAGTATTTATTTCTGAACCCTATGGAAAAGAGGAAAAAAAGGAGGAGAACTAGCCTTAAGAAAGGGACAAAAAACTCCACTCAGCCAATTCTAGGTCATTTTGATATGTTAAAATAGTCCAAATTTATGTTTAAAAGGCAGATTCCAAGTGTTTTTTTACTCAAACTCATGTGTGCAGTAGCACACGTATTAAAATCTCAGACTAGGCTATTTATTGTCTCAAATAAGTAATTTGAGATTTGTCTTATCCAAGAAAACTTAACTTTGAGATGGATATTGTTGCATATTTTCTGTGTAATGGTGGAAAATATGTAGAGTCTTTTGAGCTGCCTTTAGCATGGAAAAAAGAAATGGATGGTAGGTGATTTGAATAACTGTGAATGTTTCTTGGTTCCTGCACACCTGGCATAGGATTAGCACTGCTGTGTAGCTTTAGACTTCCTCCCCATCCTGTTCCCTTCAGCTGATGGCATTGCATTGTTTCAGTGAGACATTTACACCTCAACATAAACAGGGAAGCAAGAATGCATCAGGACATTAATGAAGGCTGCAGTTGATCAAGTCTTTGTCTGGAGCCCTCATATCAATATCTTGGCAAACTTTAGGTAAATGGTACCCGGAAAATCTATTCTGATGTTGCCACTGAAGTTATGTATGAGTGTATGTATGAGTGTCCATGTTAACACATAAAATGTTTTCTCTTACATATACAGCAACCGGAAAGTCGTAGATATGTCTACTGCTGACATACATTCACAATGTACTGAGAGAAAAAGTAAGAAATGGAGTATTTAATTATATGTTTACATTATGTGAAAAAGCATATTTTTAGACAGGCAGGATCCATTCACATTATGATAGTGTTACACCCCAGTCCAGATGTCTAAAGCTTTACCAGGCTTTTCACTCTAATTTAGACCCTCAATAGTTCCCACATAAAAATGTTGCAGTCTTAGTTCTTTGATACCTTGATTTCAAATCCAGACAAGAAGATACATGCTTTTCTCTAAGAGAATTTCTTTTAATTTAGTGAGAAATTTAGTGTTTTGGCAAAAAGAATTTCCAGGAGTAATATACAACCAAGGAACAGATTTCACAAAAGCATTACACTGAATAGCAGGATACTGGGAACAAAAGGACTTCCCTACTTCCCGTCAAACAGCATTCTGAGCTCTGCTTCTGTACCCTTCCAAGGGTTTTGCAAGCCAGCAGGCACTGCTGTGGAATAGAGAACCTTTGTTGCACTCAGCAAACACCAACCCACAACTTAAGTGAAATATTACAACTTCAGTGAAATACCACTCAATTGGTTTTAAGTTGTCCACAAGAGGAAGAAAAGAGTAAAGGAAAAGAGATTAAGAGAAGAAAGAATAAAGAGAGAAAGAGAGGAGACAGAAATACTAACCACCAAGAGGTCACATGTTGGCAGATTCCAGAAGAGCAAGCCAAGGAAAAAATGGAAGGTGAGTGTGCCTCTTTTATATGGTTTGGCTGCTGTGGCCACTCCCACCAAGCAGGACATCTGGTTCACTGACCACTCAATGCCCCCCTAGCAGAAGTGAGAGGTGCCACAGCCCATCAGAGGCTCCTGGGGATGTGGATGGGCTACCAGGCAGGCCTTCCTTGAGTAACTGCCCAGCCATGCAGCTCCCTGGCCATGTGTCCACTGTGCAATCCGTCATGTTGGCCACACACCTTACCATGTGCTTTCTGAGGTCAGGCCTGGCAACAAGCCTGCAGGCCTCGGCTGAACTCTTCCCACCGACACACGCACAGACAAAATGGTTGATTCCACCCATCAATTAAACAACTCGGTGAGATACAAATCCAGACTCTAACAGCCAGTTGGTTTACACATCTGTCAGGACCTTGATGGTTCCTTATCTTTAGATGAATTCTCCTAAACATCATTGTAGCTGAGACAATATCCATATTGTCAGGTTACAGCATTCCTGAATGTACATTTAGGGCACATTCTAAGCTGTTGGGTCTGTTTTGAATAGAGAAGGAGAAACACCTTCTTTGACCTGCTGGCCTCACTTCTTTTGATGCAGCCCAGAATATGATTGGCTTTATGGGTGTCCTGGTTCAGCACGTGGGACCAGTTTATCACTGTGTGGGGGTGACCAAAGCTATGTATCCTACCCCCTCTATTCATTTCCCATGAACTGTTAACAATGGACGATTTGCAGCAGCTGCCCAGGGCACACCCGACCCCCCAGGATGTGAGCTGAGTGTGAAAAACACCTGTGAGATAACAGTTGTGATAACTCCTTTCCAGGAAGTTGTTAGCACCTCCACACCCAGCCTGAAGTGTCATGTCTGCTAATGGGCCATCAATTATTCCAAACACCCCATGACTCACAGAGTCAGATCACCCATTGTGTAATTCCTCGCCCTGGGGGAGGTACTGGGCAGTCCCACCTGAACCTGAGGGGATAAAATCTTGGGGGTTTTGGGACTTGGGGAACCACTCATTGGATCCAGAGGAGGACCAGAAACTTGACCAGACTTCAACCATCATCTGCACCAACAGGTTTCTCTCTTCTTTTTACTTTGGACTCAGGGGGAATCACGTGGGGCTCAGCACAGGGGCCAACGGACACCATTGTGTTTGTGCCCCATGGGACTGGGTTATACTTCTGGGTTTTGTGGGTTAAGAGCAATTTCTCTTTGTATCATTGCATTTATTGTAATATTTATATTAAATTGTAACTCTGACTTATAATCTGTTTTGTGTTTGGTTCGTTTCTCCTGCCAGTTTACTTTCAAACCAGCACACCTGTTGACCTGTGAACATTTCTTTTTTTTCATCAACTGTAAGATACAGAAATGGAAGACTGAAGAGAACTTTGAGGGATCGTATAGCTCACATCTGAGATAGGATTAGATATACACGTGCAAGTTCTTGCCTCATCTGTTTTTTTTTAACTATTAAATGTGTGTTTTTATGCAGCTGCCTTAGACAGTTATTTGTGGCATTAATTACCCTTGTGGTTATAAAGCTTTTGGTGATATCTACCTTCAATCATCTTTGCTATCAATTAAGCTGATTAGTATTTGTCCTACCCTCTAATAATACCACTCTAAATATAGCATTAAACATAACCCACTTTGAAATTTCACATGACACAAGTATCACAGACAGAAGCACTTTTCTAATGCAATCCCCAAGCTAATCAGTGATTGAGATAAAAATTATTCAGAAGTATTTTGTCATGTGACAGGAAGATAATTCATGAACTAAGTCTTTGTAATACATTATCTGTGGTTTTTATTTCTCACCAGACAAAAATTTCTTCACTCTTTCTTGAGGAAAGTTAATGAACTATCTTGAATATGAATATCTGATTTTTGTTTCCTTGGATTTAATTTTTGGAAGAAAATAATATAAAGAAATTGAAGCACATTTTCATACAACCTTCAGAAGTTATGGATAAAAGGTATTAAAAATCACCTAGGGAACAAACTCAGAAGGAAAACAGAATGTTGTCAACATGGAAGTCAAATATAGCACAGGTACTAATGTAATCTATGTTCACCAGAGGATAGTATCAAAACCATGTGATAATAAACAGCACTGGAATACTGGAGTGGCTGCTGAGTAAGCACAGCCTATTAAGCTGGCAGCCAAGTTCACCTGCTTACAATATTCTATGATGTCTGAAGAGGAATCCTTCCATATAGGACTTGCTTTCTTGAACATACATGTATGTAAGGATTTGGCCCTTCCAAATGAGAAAGGTAAGTATGCTTTAGCACAGTGCCCTATTTTAGAAATATTTGAGGTGACATGGCAGCTATTTTGTGAGATAAAATGCTTTTATGCATATAACTGTGACTTTTGGAGTAATGTTCTAGTAATGTCTTTTTGGAGGGATTTACTGGTGACATGATGGATTTATAGTTGAGAACAGATGTTCCTTGTTCCTTAATAGCTGTAGAAGCGTTAGGTTTACTGGTGAAATGTCAAAATTATATACATATACTGTGGAATTAGATCCATTTTTATTAGAAGTGTACATTGTTTGTGGGATGTTTGTGTTTTCTAAACACTGGAGAAGTTGAAAATCAGTGTCAGTTTGGAAAACTCCCCTTGAAAATGGTCTCAGAAAAAAAACACTGCAACTAAAGCTTTTGTTTTGTTTTGTTTTTCCTTTGTTGTTTATCTGAAAGAGAGTAGTCTTTCATCCATCCTGAAAAAAGACCAAGGTGAAGTTGTTCCTACAACAAAACACTATTATCTTCTTTCATCAAGAAAATCTAATTACATATAAAATATAAAATACTTTTATTTAAAGAAGGTGAGTAATATTTCTCTCAAGATAAATTTTCACAAAACAAACTGAGAGATACTAAGAATATGGGTTTAAGAAAGAACTTGACAGTAAAACACAAGGAATAAAGTGAGCCTTGATGCCTTTGTTATAGGGTGCACTTACAAGTTGTATTAGGTTGACATAGCCACATCAGTATTCCAGTGCTGTTTAATATTACATTGTTTTAATAGCAAGTTTAATTCTAACATAGGTTACATTAATAGCTATATTCTGCTTCCAAGCTGCAGACATCCAGTTTTCCATTTTAATTTGTTCTCTGGGTGATATTCATACAATCTATCCACAACTTCTGAATGTTATATAAGAATGTACTCTGTTTTCTTTATATTAATTTCTTCCAAAAATTGAATATAAGTTTTAATACTTTCTTTCCACAAGGAGAAACTGGTAGCAGAGGGAAAAGACATATTTTCTTATGATTACATTTTTCTAGGTGGCTCCTCCATCTTCTTTTATTTGTTCTAAGTGCTGTCGTTACAGAGAAGAGAAGGGGGGGAAAAAAACAAAAGCTGAAATCTTTTCTGTAACTTTAATTTCTCCTCTGCACTGTTTTATGATGATAAATTCTGCACTGTAAGGCAAAGCATTTGTCTAAGAAAAAACACAAAGCAAGCCTTAATAGTATTATCTGTATGCTCTCAAAAAAAAAAAAAAAAAGGAACAAATTCAGTGCTACATATAAGAAGGTGTTTTCTCAAGCTGTTAGGTTTGGTTCATGTTTCAGGAAAAGATTTAAAATTAGTTCATCTAACCCAGTCTAAGATCAGTGCTGACTTAAACTTGTATTATGAAGCAGAAATAATAGTTAGTTGGTGACCTTGGGGAAATTTTGTTTCCCTTTCAGCAAGTATTTATAGGGCAGAATTCTCTAAAGTAAAACACAAGGTATTCCCAAATCTTCGTTAGCGAAGTTTGGCCATACAACAATACAACTACAAAACACAAGGTTGCATCTTGACACATGACACAAGAGATGCAGCATCCATGGGCATGAGAAGCCAGAGTCAGATTTGGCTCAGTCACCACATATTGCACAGCGCTGTGCAGATCGTGTAGGTGCTACTCAATTATCCCCTTAATATTTTGCTTCTAATATATGTTTTTACTTGCCTTTAATAACAAAGAGGCATCTGTGAAAAATGCCATCTTAGCTTGAATATTCAGGGAACCTAGATTTAGTTTTAATGCAAGAGCATTCTGTGTGGGGAGATAGGGAAATGAAGAACTAACTTGGTGACAGTATTGGCCAGAAACAGTTTTAGCAAATGCAGCAGAGCAGGAAGCTGGGAGCAGTAGGGAATAGTTGGTATTGGGTGTAGAAATCTTGGTCACAGTAGAATAATACCTTCAATGAATGTGTTAGTTTGGCAGCACCTCTACACCAAAGCAATAGACTGGCTTGATCTGTCACTCTAGTCCTTCCTCCAGCTAGTCTGTCTCTGCCTTGTCAGGCTGTGTGTACTACAAAGGTAATGTACGTCTGCCCCTCCATTTCAGCACAGTAAAGAACAGTTAGTTACCTAAGGAAGCAACACAGGCTTTATTTCCAGTGTGAAGATGTGTTTTAACTCAGCAGCGCTTTGCATGTAACTATCTTCTGGGTAACTGTCCCAGAGAAGCAGTGAGTGTAAACCCTTTCCCCTGTTCACTATCATTTACAGAATCATGATTTGGTACTTAAAGTTTAATCTTATCTAAGAATTAAATAGTAAAACAAACACATCATCCTGCACAACAAAGCAATTTTCATAATATTTCAGGAAAGCAGCTGAGCTTGACTAGGACATGAGATTTGTAGCACTATTGGTATATACATTAATTTTCACTCTTGATGAATGCATTTGGAGAGAGACTATGTACATTAAAGACAGCATTGGTATGGCTTTTTTTTTAGTTACTTTATGTTCCAGCAACCTTTTATTAGAAGGCATTTTGAGGTTTTCAAATGTTGCTAGATTATCTCTTATTTATTTATTTACTGGCATCTTTATCTGTTCTATAGGAAGTTTCTCAGAGCTCAATCTTTTATTTGGTAGTCAAATTTCATCCTTTTAGCCCTGAAATTGCTAATCAGTCCAGGTGCTTATTTTGAGCAACACTCTTACCTTTCCTCCCAGTCTGCAGAAGAGAAAAGTATTTTCCATGGTAATTTTTTTTGTTAGATGCCTTAGTAGAAAGCAATCTGAAGCCTGTTAGTACTATGACCCTGATATTCCACTAGCATGCTGATTCTGGGCTGTCTATATAATTTCTCTGTGTTCAAATCCAAGTCTTTCAAGGAAGTGTACACAAAATACTTAAGTGTATGTATACATACTTTAAAATAAAAAAGATATAAATCAGATTTAGACATTTTAGTAGATATTTCCTTCTATCCACAATTTCCTTCTTGACATCTCAGGTATTATTACACTAAACTGCTTCATTTTATTTCTTCAGTTATACCAGTTCTCATATATTACATCAGGACTATGGAATTAATAAATGTCTTGTTTACACAGATCTCCATGGGGATCTATTTATGAGTTAATTATCCACAGTCTGTTAGAGTAAGTACATTATAAGGTATTGCAGGTGTGATTTTATTCAATCTTTTCTGGGCTTTTGCAGGTAGGAAGCAATTGGAGTTTTTTCTGTTTGTTTGCCTTTGGTTTTTCATGTAGTCTGTTTTCCATGTAGTATGTTAGATTTTTCTTTAACCAAACCCCAAATTCTTTAAACACCATTGTTATAATTTTGTCTAAAAAAAAGTATTCTGTTTTGTTTTCCTGTAAAGAGTAATTTTGCCATTTCCAAGCAGTGGTTCAAAAGATTTTTCTGAAAGTAGATTAAAGTTCACCTGAGAAAGGCACTTAAAATCTGAATGTTTGGATTAGGTAATTAATAATAAAACTTCACAAGCCTGCATAGAGAAGATTGTTCCAACTTGTCATGCTTGAAGTCCACTGATAGTGTGGTTGGCAACAACCCTTCCTTATGGAGAGCAGTAGATGATTTAAAGAAAGTGAGAACAGCAAAATATTCTATGTGCGTGAAAGAGAGCAAGACAGTAAGAACTGCCATCCCTGCCAGTTCAGCCTGTATGTATCCAAGCAGAAAGTTTGGAGACCTTTTTTTTAAAATCATAACTGTCAGCTAATCATCAAACCTACCTCCCATACATCCTTTTCCATTGAAATGGTCATAAACTATTAGAAATGTAGCTGCAGGGTACTCACTGGCCAGCTTCCCAGTTGCCTCTGCCATCTGTCTGGAATTCAACCCAATGGACACAGAAGGCTAGCTAGAAAAGAGATTAGTGTCCAGTATTTAAGTTGTTTGTCATATTAATAACCAACAATTCTACCCTTCTGTCAAAAATAGAAACGGTCCAAAGTTAAAAACCGCACAGCCTAATCATGCTCTAGATTTAAAGTTTTCCAAATTTAGCAGTGCTGCAGTATGTGGGTTTAATTTGGAGCCAGATGAAATTAACATACATTTAACAATAACCACAAAGGCTGACTAAAGATCTGCTTGTGCTAGTGAAAACAACCCTTTTAGTAGAGCTGTTCAAGCTGCAAAATTCATTAATTACTATATATAAAATAGTATGATTAGTTACATTCAATGACATTGCATCATTCATTATTTATGAAGTCCCTAACAACAATCAGGTGTCTACAAATTTTCCAGGTTCTGTGCTTAGCTTAACATTAAGTAGTTACTGATGGATCATAATTCTAACTAGTGATGATATATTTCTTTCTAAAAAATATCAAATTTGAAAGAATAAACAGCAGCATGTGTAATTTACTGATGTTCAAAATTAAAGCATGATGAGAAGTTATTTTCTAAGATAATTTACTGTGTATTTCTAAAGGACTAAAATTGTAAGATCATAATGGTTGCCTAGGATGTGAGTCACTAACTATAAAGTAGGTATTGTATCAGATAAACATAAATTCTGACAAAGATGCTAATGCATCACTTTTCTGTATTGCTGCCAGACTAGTCTACAACTATTCAGATTAAATTGTTTTACACTTTCAGTTGTTATACTTCTCTAATATGCTGCAAAGCAAGCTTTATGAGACATGTTAGAAATTAAGGATAGTCTGTCCATGGAACAAGTCTTAAAGTCAAAAAAGAAGGCAATATGGTTAGAGCAAACAATGACAATTGTAAAACACTGGGTTAGAAATATTTTAAAGAGGAAGGATACTTTACGTCTTACTACAAAGTGTTGAATGACATGGTCTTTCAGGCTAAAGAAATGAATCTTTATTTTTATGTGTTCACATGTATCACTTAAACATCTCTATAGCATTTGTTCTCATGGTCTCTAATTGTCACATTTTAGCTACAGAACTATCATACATATTCTGAAAAACTTTCATGCACATCTGGTTTTGCTGCTTTGATATCTCCTGCCCCTATGTACTGTTTAAGGCTGATGCATTCCTCTTTTTGTCTCTGAAAATTGTGTTCCAGTGGTATAATTCCTGGCAATATTTTTGACTATAAGGATTCCCTTTCCCAAAATGTCCAATTTGCTTGGCCTCATATTCCTTAAAATTGCAGGGGCTTTTTTAACCATGCAGTACATGTTGCCATATATTGGACAAGAGAAGGACTGTGTTTTGACAGTGAACAGTCACACAGGCATACATAAAGATAATGCAGTCACATTTTCCCAAGGTACTTTTCAAAGAGTGGATAAATTGATTCTTGTGTAGAAGGCTATTTGGGGAAATTTTTTTTATCATATTTTCCTTGTTTTTCGTTAATCTGCAGTTGCAAAAATCAATCTGATGTGTAGGTTAGTGCTGCACATGAGAAGCATTACTTAACATTACCTAGCCGATTCTGAGAAAAGTTAATTGAAAAATACAACTTCTGGGTATTTTAATGGAGTGTATCCATATTTCCCATCTTCTGGAACCCTTGATAGACATGTAAGGATCACTTGAGTTTTAACACTGACAAGCAGAACATGAGAACCTGCTCAAACAGTACTTTATGAAATCAATGATGATGGTGTACAATCTAAAGGATCTAGTTTTAGCTGAAACAGCTATAATTCATTTATATGTGCTATTATTTGGTGGATCACAAGGGAAATCTATGCCAACTGTACCTTGGCAACCGACGTAGAAATTAGGGTTGTCTGTGGATTTAGTGTGTGAATACAAAAATTTTACTTTGAAACTAATTTCTACTAGCAATTGAGAAAGGGGATTACCATCTGAACACAACTTGCTGGAGAAAGCTATTGTGTTCGGATACAATCACAGATTGCTGCTATCTCCAAAGCCTAATTCTAATCAAAAGTGAGCATTTTCAGTTTCAAAAGTTGATAGTAGAAATGATTAAGAACTGATTTACTTCAGAAGCTACATGCACTTTACACAGTATCAATATGGTGTCATTCCCTGATTTTGTGGGAAAGAAACAAACATATCAACAATACTAGGACATGCTAAGACAGAGGGAAACTTCAGTTCATCTTAAGAATAAGCACTACAGGTCTTATTGAGCCATTTTTTTCAAATTGTTCATTATTATAGCTAATTATGTCTCTTAAACAGTCCCTTCAACATCAGCTCCAGTGTCTGAAAAGTACCTTAAATTCACTGATGTACTGGTAACTGTTTTTTGCCTGGTTTTAATTATAATGTGTTCTCCTAGGTAAGTATCTTCTCATTTAATTGAAGTTATGTATTACCCTTTAGCTAAACTAATCAGCACTTCCAGGAAGAGACTTTTTTATGAAATTCAACCAGCATCACTTTGTATTTTATAAAATACGCAAGGAAATGTCAGAATTTGGCAAAACAGCATCTACTGTTAATCATCATCTTGGTTTTGATCTTTATTGAGTGAGGTCAGAACATTTACTGCATTTTATTGCCGTGAGGAGTAGATGACCACAACTGTTTGCCTACTGTTCAGCCTAAAATTGAATGTTGACCAACCAGTGGATGAAGTTACACAGGTACTGACCTACCTTTTTTATGAGGGCATATTTATTTCTCTGTGGAATAGGAAAGCAATCTCAAAGCATTCAGGATCTCTTTTGACTCCTTTGGTGTTTCAGCATCACTGTGTAATTCTAAGATTTTATTAATTCTTTCAGGTCTAACTAGTATAAATTCTGATTTAATACCTTCCACAGCAGACAGTTAAAAACCCCTCCATCTACTACTGCTGTAGAGCTGCCTAGAAACTCTTAAGGTTTCAAAGCTAGGGCAGACCAAAGAGAATTTTTTCTCATGTCCAAGTCTCTAGTTGCTGGTAAATCAGCTTGGAATTTAATTCCAGTTTCTGATCCACATCCCTACAGCTCTTTCTGGTAATAACTCTCTCTTTCCAGTGAAATAGGATTTGTCTTTCAGTTTAGTGGGCAGAATTAGCGGGGACAAGATGCATTCTGCTGAGAGCCCTTGAACATTGGATTCACTGCAGCTGGAGATCCACCTGAGCCAGTCTTGACTCCTGCAGGATAGGATAAAAGGCTCATCTTTTTGTTCTGCCTTTTACCATCTTGAATTGCAGACTGCTCTTAGCAACTGTTCTGGACACTGCCTTGTTTTGTTCCATTTTTAAAATGAGCTGCTATACTGTAGAGACACATGCTGAACTTTACGTCTGTGTAGCATGAAAATGGTGACAGCCATTATAAAAAGGAACAGGAAGAGAAAAATATTTTACAAGACTTTTTTTTTGTTTTGCTGCATTTGTAGATCTATTTTTAACATTAGTAAATGCTTGATGCATTTGTATACCAGCAAACATTAAGTATTTGTCATATATTGTTTGTGAACAGTTAATATTTAAACTCACACTGAATTCTTCAGGTGCAAATAAAAATCGGAGACCTCTTTTTGACAGATGTCCTATGGTTTGCAGTTGTTAAATGTGTATTTGTAACTCCTTCAAGGACAGAGATTGCAAGGAGATTCAGCTGGTTTTTGCAAGACAGTTATGACAGTGTTTTTCCAGTTTATGTCCATGTCAGAGAATGATCAAGGTTAGAGTGGAAGCATGATGGAAAGAGAATGATATGGAAAGAGGAGATAGAAACAATCAGTCAATGAGAGGATGCCATCAAGGCAAGAAGTATTTAGAAGCAAAGTTACAGATCATTACAGAAAGTCATAGATGGAAACTAGGGAAAGGTTACTAAATGAAGAGGGAATATGCTGTCAATTGTGCAAAAGGCCCTGGCTTTTTTGTGTGTTCATAAGCCCAAAGTTTTCTTGCCAGCTTTGATTGTCATCAATAAAACTGCTTCCTCACAATTACCATATGTATCTGGAAGCTGGCCACACTCCTTGTTTAACCACAGTACATGCTTTTGAAATTTCATTTAAATGTCAAAACTGTCTGTTTGAATTTACTTGGATTCTATTTAACTGTTTGCTTTCATCTAACTCAATTTCCAGAACCCAAATAGCTGCTGAATTTTCTAACTTCTAAAATTTTTCTCTAAATTTCTAACTTTGTGCATTTTGGTTTTGTTATATGACTGTCTCACGTGCACAGAGGAGTGAAGGGAGTCTGGAATTCTGACTTCAACTCTGTGTTTAAAGTTTACTAATGGCATAGGTCTGAACTATCATGTATAGAAGGACAATGGTCCATAAAATGTTCTTTCCAGTGCTGCCTTTGGATCATCTGAGTTTGTTGTTCATGATTACCAAGATGTCTCAAAGCACGGTTAGAACAGCCTCTTTTGTCTTTTTGTCTTATACCCTTTTTGAGTTTTCTTAGAGACTTATGGAGGGTGGATCAAGCGGGTCGTTTACATTTTTGCAGCTCTTAATAGTTGTGGGGTGATAGCCCTGGTAAGTTCTTGATGGGTTAAGAGAAGCACCTCAGCCCTGGAGGGGTGCTCCCAGAAACCATTGTCAGAGGACAAGAAACCCCAAAGGCTTTCCAGCCAGACTGATAACATTAACAAAGGGTACAGTGTTGGGGAGATAAAACTGCCTTCCTTTGCCACATCTTCTGGGGACACAGGGAGCCATCCCTCAGACCTATGTCATCTGTCTATCACCCCAAAAATTAATTATTGACTAGAGTTATGCAAGTACCTAAGGGGAAAAAAGTATAAAAGAGATTGAACATGAGACAAAATTGGGGAGAAAAGTCCATCATTGTTGCAGGAGTAGCCAGCAAGCTGGTCTCCTCCCACCTCCAGAAAATGCAGGGGTGAGAAAACCATGTATTTTCTATACCTTACACTTTATATCTTATACTTTACACTCTTACAATGTCTATTACTTTATACATTCTATCTTATGTCTTATGCTATGCCTATTACTTTATACCTTATTAGGTACCTTATACCCTTATATGCTTTCCTTTTACCCCATAGCTACTTTGATACTAATTTTAGCTGGCTGTATCTCTATAGGCACCTATTTACTAACTGTATTTTCCTACTTTAATACCAATTATACCTTGCCTTACACTTTGCAACCTATCTTCATAATATATCTTACTTTGTATTAGTTTTGTTCCTTTAGAGTGTTTAGTTCCTTTTAATGTGTGTTAATGGGAAGCAGCTATATTCTTTCCTTTTGCTTTGTGTTACCCAGAGAGTTTAGATTGGTGTTTTAGGCTCTTATGTTTCTGGTTAGTAGTTTTCTGCTGTTAGTTAAGTGTGTGGTGAGGGGAGGATGTTGTTTGAGTATGTATTGAAATTTAGATTTGGTATGCTTGTCTGTAGAGTATGTGTTGTGCTGGTTTCTTTTGGGGATTTTGTTATCAATTACATACAATCATGAAGCTAAACATTATCACCAACAATGTGAAACACACAATAACTGTCATTTACTTGTATTAATAAAAGTTATTTTGGGAACTGCTACAGGGAAAGTTCTTTATTGCTATTTAGTGAGGTCGCATATCAGAGTGTAAAAACCCCTTCCAGCCAGTGTTCTGTTCAGCATTGTCTCTTTAAGTAAAACACAGACAGGTTGATCTGGGTTGTATAATGTCTTGATGTTCTGAGGACACTTATAGCTAATAACTTTCTATTAATACAGGTGGTACAAGAAATCTTTGCTTTTCTGCCCCTCCTTTTCAGGTGACAACAGTCTTCAACTGTTTTGAAAAACAAACAAAAAACAAACAAACAAACAAAACCAAAAAACCCCAAAATTTCATTTACAAGATCTTTTAATATCTTTTCATACCTTTTAATACTTCATTCAAATATTTTAGAACTCTGTCAAATTTTGTTAGCCTTTGTTTAGCAGACATTAAATCATCTGTATGCATCTTACTGGAAGACTTTTTAGTTCTTTACCTATTAATAACTGAAAAAAACAGCTGGTGCCAAAGCTACACCATATGGCAGATATTCACTGGCAAAAATGCTTATGATGATATAATAATGAATGAAAAATGGAAGAATTAGTTGATGATACATAGCATAGAAGAAAGGCTTTGAGGCATCACCATTTATATGAATCACACAAAATGTTCTGACCTGGCTGTTCAGTACAAGGTCTTTCATTTATGCTTATTGTAATTGATGACTACAGTTTGCAGCAGTACCAGTCAAGCGGGAAATTCTGACTAACCACTTGTCTGCAGAATAACCTGAATTTCATTGTTCCCCTTTGGTTTTGCATAACTTAGGAATGCAGAATAATAGAGCATTTAGTTCTTATTGTACTTCAATTTTTACCACATATCTGTTAAAATTTTCTTGATTGAAGTCGATTTTAGCATCTAGTCTTTTTTTTCTGCTGGTTCCATTATCTTTCATCGACTATGCTTTTACTGTTTCACCTCTCTCTTGGTGTCCTCTTCAGGTTTTTACTCTCTTTCAACTCACAGTACAAAATTAATTACAAATGCTTCAACAGTAAGATCTTTAAAACACACAGAAAACATAGATTGATTCTTTATCTGATTTTCCTTGTCTCATTGCCTCTGAAACCCTACCTTCTGTATTCTTACCTGTACTCTTTTTCACTGTTTTTCTCAACTTAAATCTCAGAGGCAATGTTTTTGTCTTCTTTCCTTGACATGTCAGGTATCTGCCAGTCCTGTGATTACCTCTTACTGTACTTGCCGTATTTGTGTGCCTCTGTAGTATGAATTCAGTTCATCCTTTACTGGTCTTCATCATTACTTTGTTCTTCTTCCACAAAAGTCTTCACTGCCACTCCTTAGTTCTTCTTTATCTTATGTACAAATAGAGCCACCATCCCTGTACCAGCTGTCTGCTCTCCCCAGCTCACAGCCTTCAGTTTGCCTTCAAACCAAAAGTTCCGACAATGTTTCTGATGTCTCCAGAACAGTAAGTTGTGTTCACCTCAGGCTCAGCATGATGTAAACAGATCTCAAATTAATTTCTATCATCTAGTTTTTATTGCTTGATTATTATGTAATAAAATTTATCACTCAGGTACATTATCCTAAATAATTATTTCACTTTTAGAAATACCACTGAATTCTCACTTCCATGGTGTATGTGAATGTGAAAATCTTGGACTCTTTGCAGCCCTGGATCAATTATTCCAGCTTCCTTTTCATTACTCTTGACAAACACTGTCATAATTCCTTTTTCTGGCATTTTTAAACATTCCTTTTATTTTCTAGCTTAAGTATCTTTACTATTAATTTTGTGTTGTAGTTTTTTGTTTGTTTTGGGAGTTTGGCACTTCTCATAATTTTTTTCTCTTTTTTTCTTCTGCTTTCTTTTTTTTTTAATCTCTTCATTCAAGTTGCCATGTCCAATGCTATGATTTTCTGTAATTCTATCAGCTAGTTATTTAGTACACTTCAGCATAACATATTTCCCATGTGGTGAACTTCTCTTCTGAATAATCCACTACTCATTACAATGTTTTTGTCAGGCTGTCTACAGTCTTAACTTTGTATCTAACCCTTTGGTCTTACAGACACATGCTTCCATAAAGTCTGTACTAATAACTTTGGTGTTGTTCTCTAAAAGGAACTGTTCCTTGAAATGATCAATGTATATGGCTTCTTCATTTTTAAGTGTCAGGATAGTCTTATTTTGCTAAAACCACATTCACTGAAATCTGTACCTTTATGATGGGACTGCATGTTTAAATATTTTCTATCAAGTGTTCTTTGAACTAAATCCCAAGTCTTTTCTTATATGCACTCCAAACAGTCTCTACACAACCTGTTCTTTAGGAGGCAGAGTTATCTCCATCAGCCTAATTTTTTTCCATTGAGCATATTTCTCCACCTTCTAGCTTTTTATCCATTTAATATAACAGCACTGAACACACTTCACTGAGGAGGGTTGTAAAGGTGGTGAATTCTCTCAGCTATATGCAGCAGTTCCCCAGGATGCAGTAGGGTATCTTCATACCCTTCCATGTTCCTCCAACAGCCCTTTGACAGATCCCCATAGGTGAGAAACAATACTCATCTAGCACCTTCCTACTGTTAAAAATTATGTAGAAGATTTATTTTTCACTTAATTCCCTCAACTACCATGAGACATAACTGTCTAGACTTTCCTTTTACCCCAAGTGTTGGTCAGAAGATAATAGCCCCAGTGTTTGTTCAATCCTGTCTTTTCCCTCTCTGTTCTCATGGAGTACCTAGCACTTTGTTTTCTTGCTTTTACTAATTTTCAGCTATTCAGTAAAGTGCAGCTGAACCTCAGATATATATTTTAATGCAAGAGGCCACCTGAATGCAGTTCCACAATCCAAGATGGTACAGCAACTCTGTCCTTTTTTGCAGGGCTCCATGCTCTCACTAAGAGAACTTAAAGCAGGACAGTTGCCATTTTCTTGTACGTTTGTATCCGGTTTTATGTCTTTATTTTGTTTTAGCAAAGCTTCCTCCTTGCTGTTGTGCTTACTTTGTTTCAATTTTCAAAGAATTTACAATTCAAGAGGGTAAGAGATGAAGTCATATCAGGAATGAGGCTGCCTGTTTCCTTTGTTAGGGACACCGTGTTTTCAAGCAGAAAAAACTCTTTGGAAAAATCTTTCCAGTTTCTTACACATGCCATAACAAATTTTTGACAGTAATGTGAATTCAGATGCCTTCAGTAAGACATCAGTAGGGTCATATATTATGACACAGGACTACCTGAAGTCTCCCATCTGTCTGCAGCAGTAGCACAAGTCCAAATGGAGTACACTGGCAATATTAAAATGGTACTAGAAACCACATGTAGGCAGCTGAACTGATCCCTTAGGATATACACTGTTGCCTTCTGTGCCCACCTTAGAGTTTCTTTTTAGCAAGAATATATATTTTAATGGCAAACTCTGAGAACAGAGAGTGACTGGAAGCATAGTGTTTTCTATAGTTCAGACTGAAGTTGCATTTCCTGTTCTTGGGAGCAAGTAAGCCTTTGGTAGGTCAGTTTCCTCAACTGTGAAATGTACAAGTATTCATTTATACAAACACAATCTTTTTTTAAGGCTTTTCAACACTGTTTTTTCTGTAAGACTGTGAATGTCATTTTCACAGTTTATATTTCACTGTGTCATGGTTCAAGACCAGATGGCAACTCAGCACCACACAGCTGCTCACTCACTCACCCCCAGTGGGACAGGGAGAGAACTGGAAGGGTAGAAGTGTGAGAAAACTCATGGCTTGAGATACAGGCAGTTTAACAGCTAAAGCAAAAACGTGCATACAATTAAAGCAAAACAAGGGGTTAATTCACCACTTCCCATGGCCAGGCAGATGTTCAGCCATCTCTAGGAAAGCCAGGCTCCATCACTCATAATGGTAGCTTGGGAAGACAAACATCCCTCCTAATATGCCCTCCTTCATCCTTCTTCCACCAGCTTTGTATGCTAAGCATGATGAAATATCATATGGAAAATCCCTGTGGTCAGTTGGGGTCAGCTGTCTCAGGTGTGCTCTCCCCA
>JAOXXN010000444.1:557677-573348 GCA_026770055.1 Myrmophylax atrothorax
TTAAATTTGATAAAGGGTGGTGTGATTATTGTGGAGGAATTCTCCTCCCCCGTTTGTGCGTAAACATTTTGGTTTTTTCCCCTCAAACTACTACAAGCTCCCAGCAAGTCCAGCAGAGATGGCTGGTGCTGACCCCTTCCTAGAAAATACTGTGTCATTCAGAATACTCACTGTACAGAAAAGGCAAGCATCCAGACTTTCATTTGATATCCCTAGGCAGTTTTCTGCAAGATGAATTTCAGGTTTTCAAGTGAAAATAAGCAATAATGATCTAATGGTGGTTTTAATTAGAAAAGGTACAGTTCTTCAGCACATTCCACTCATGTCCTGGGTGACAGAAAAGCAAATCAGAACAATCACTGCTGAATACAGAGATGTTCATTTTGATCAATCCAGGAATTTCTAGTTTCATACTTCATATGGCATACTATAAACACTGTATCATAATTTTTCTAGACTTTTCTGGTCAGATGCCGTAAATACACATGGGATATGTAAACTAATACTATACTCATCTACACCTATATCAGATTACATGTGTCATTAATATCAGCAAATTGCCCATTAAAAACCATAAAAATAATTAAAGTGCACAATACTTGTGCATCTGCTAATATGACTGATAAGGGTACAGGTTGGATCCCAATTCCTTGGTCTCCATGAGTAATTTTTGCTTATTTTATCACCTGGTAGGTGATTCCTATAATAGATTCCTCCAAGCATAAGGTGTTACAGCTGCTTACTGTAAAAGTGAAAGCTAATCATGCTCTCATGTGATTTTATTTAAGCTGCCCTCACTTCTCAGCTTAAATGATTTACATTGGAAACTTTGCCCTTATGGTTTCTTATTTGTGCTCTTCATTTCTTTTGCTGTTAGGCTGTTCGTAGAATGTAAAGAGGTTAAGGGTGCTTGTGCTTTAACTAGATTTGACCACACAGAGCAAAATTGCTAATAAGGATCCCAGACAACAGTGAAGTGCAAGATTATTCCTTGGATTTGCTGTTAAAAATCCTAATTCCTTTATTCTTGGTAGCTGTGTGTTAGCCTAAAGTTTCATAATGAGTACTTGCAAGTTTTAAATATTTTACCGCCTAGGAAACTCTCAATTTTATTTTTTATCACCTTGGGTGAACTAGGAAGCTTGTTTTTATGAGATAAAAAGTTACTGAATGTGTTTAATGAAGTTTCACAAAAAGAAACAAACAAAAAAGGAATTTAGTAATAAAATACAAAACAAAAGAGAGAGGAAGCACTATGAAGAGGAAAATAGGCTTTTAGGACATAATTTTAACATTTTTAGGGAAAAATACTTCTAATTTATTCTTTCTATATGCAACATTTTTATTATGGACTAGAAAATATATATACAGCCAAATGACAGCTGATGAAAGTGATTTTTCATGGTTGTGCAGACAACAGAGATCAATGTATGGAACACAGACAGCTCTGGTATCTGAATAACCTCCTCAGAAACAAAGTTCAAAGCATCATGAAAGAGACAGACCACTCTCAAGAACAATGAGGAGAAAGCGTCATACAATGTTGCATAGCTTGAAATATGCTTACTGTAAATAAAATCATTACCCAGAGAGCTTTCAAGCAAGAAAGCCTCCATAGTGACAGACTATATATAGTCTCAGCTCTAACTTTGTTTTCTTTTTACCAGGAAATAGTTTTTGTCTGTTATTTTATATAAAGAGTACAATTGCTGATTAATATTTAATACAGCATGAACCCTTAAATGATGACAGACTTTATCTTGTGCACTAGTATCCTAGTATAGCAGAGGATTGTGTTTGGTTTCTCTCCATGTGGGGGTTCTACAAAAATAAGTGAGAATCTCTAATTTTCTAGCTGACCGTCCTGTCAAAATAAGCCTTGAAAATGTAAACCAATACACAGTAGGCTATTTCTCTTACTGCATTTTTCTTATAGATGTCCAGAAAGCAGGGGAACAGGCGAATAAATTACTTATATGCAAATATGTACAAAGGAATGTACATAAACTCTTTAGTCAGAAACCAGTTACATTTGCAATTAACTTTGTAGTCTTCCAGTTACTTCTCCAAATCTGTAGGGTGGATCTTTGCTTTGTGGACAAGAATAGGTTGCATTTTTGTGGGGGAGGATGGACAGGTTTTGCAGGCACAGACAGGTTCTGAATACTAACTCATGGGTGCAGCCTATATATACATTTTGCAAGACTTTCTCTATCCATTTGTGGTCAAAATAGCCTTCTTTCCTCACTCATCCTGGCAAAACCTGCTGGGTTTCTGAATATTTGGGTTTGATATTTTGTTCCTCTGGCAACAAGATTGTTATGGAGAACTAATGAATATTTGGGAAATGGACAGTTGTATCAGAATATTTCTGTTTAGGCTGATGATATATCTTGATCCTGTTAAGGCTACCTGAACAGTGCTTTTTAAATTTCTGAAATGAAAAAAATATCATCTTTATATTTTTCAAATTGAAGTGACTCATGATGTCTTAATTTTTTTCTGTGCTATTTTATGAATATTGTGAAAATATTATCTTTGTATTTTACATTGTGGGTATATTTATATTATATATACCTACATATATTTCTGTTAAGTAAACATCAATAATATGGAAGTAATTTCCATGCTGACAACATCAATGTAAAGCCATCAAAACAAAGTAAAGTTTTCTAAACAAGCACTTCAGTTCTCTCCATTTAGGAATGCTGTAAAGGCTTCCCTGGGTCAGAACTTCTCAGTAGATTGTTTCGCTCTTCTGCATTTGCTGTCTTTCCCAGCTTCGTGGTTTTCTCCACAAGCCTTCTCAAGGCCTGATGCTCCTTACCATTTTACATCTCTGCATCCCCAAGGTCTGTCAGATAGTGTAACATTTCCTCTGCTACTGCCAACAACCCCAAAACATGCCTGTGCATGAAGGTTATTTTTTCATGTTTAATTAGGTGCTGTGATTGTACTGGAATTTCTGGTGTTTGCCATGATGTTAAAGAGTCACCTTGTCTGACATTGCAAATGAACTGTATTTGCAAAGTAAATATCTTCTCAGAAGTTTCAGTTCCCAAAGAGCATATTTGAAGCTGCCTAATGTCCAGATGTGCTGGTGTGTGATTTCTCACTGGGCCATGTGTTCTACGTTGAAACATTCTTCAAACCAAGAGACAAAATTTTAGCTTCTGCCATGTGTCTTGACTAAACCACATAACTATAGTGACCTAGGTGACACCTGAAAACTATGACATTTATCTCATTACTTGTTAAGGATGACTCTACTATACTATACCTTGCATTCTGTGCATACACCAGTCAGCCTACATTCAACAGGTTTCTGGAGTCCTAAGTTTTCCACCTGGTTAAAAAAGCATGATGGAGAAGTGCTGATTAGCCTTCGGGCAGGAGGGTGCAGTTGGCTCCTGTTCATGGAGTCCAGACAAAGAGTGCAAAGTGGAGTCTGATGGGCTGGGCAAAAAAGTGAACTTTAGCTAAGTCATCTCATTTCTCCACCTTTCATGAGGAAAAGTAGTAGCTTTCCTTCACAATGACACTGGGAAATGAAGACATTAGTTTCTTCTAAGGTACTTGAAAATCCTCTGATTGAAGATACTGTGCAAGAGCAAATTGTTTACTGTGTCTACAGATCATATATACCTGTGGGCTTGGCTTGCACGGGATAAATGATGTGTTACCAGCACAGGCCAATTAGCTGATTTTAGGGATAGAAAATAGACAAACCATTCTGCCTTTATTGTATGCTAAAATAATATAGTTTCACCCCGATTTTGTTCCCTGCTTTCAAACAGGTGAGTGATGTGACCCTGTAATCTTTTATTTCTCTAAAATATGTCTTGTTAACCTATTGTCTTAAAGGATTTATGGCTGGAAATAAAATCTATTGTCTCATTCTATTATTTTCTTTATGCAAAGACTTGATTAGAACAATAGTAAGAGCTTTATTGTTTTAGTAAGTGCTACATTACTCCTTCCATATTAAAAATCTCATTTAAACTATTTTGTTCCACATTTCTATAACTTTGCCCCTTGCCCTGAAAAATCACTGACTTACCATTAAAACTATTCTGTAATTACCAGGTCTGTTAAAAAAAGATCTGCAGAAAAAAAAAAACTTAAATAAAACCTTGAAAACTGTGGAAATGAATTACAGTCTCTGTTTTAACTTTCAATATCTCCCTGAAAGCATGGGCTGCACTTAATATTCCTTTGGCTAGAAGTTGACAGGTGCATCTTCCAGTTTTCAAATTTGCTGTAAATGCTGTAGATTGCTTTGGTGTATGAAAAGCTAATCACCACTGGAAAACAAGTTTTCTGACAACCTAATTCCACTTGATTAAACATTTCTTCATATAAATTCCTTTTAAAAAATCTTCCCTTTTGTGGAGGTAGAGGGAAGTACTATTACTGGCTAAGCTTGGTTATAGAAGAAGGGACAGCAGTTCCTGTTTACCAAATGAGTTTCTTTCCTTTGCACTGTAAAGATTTTCCATTAGAAACATGTCATTAATTAGTTACATTAATTGCTTTAATTAATGCCACTTTTCACATAATATACAATAACATTTCCCTACCTCATTAAGACTGTAGAGATGACTGGAGCATGACTTCTTCCAGGGTCTTGCTACAGATCAGGGATCAAGCAAGTTGTCAAACATCATAAAATAAGCAGCCATAACAGCCATAATAAGGGAAATGCAGGCTTTGCTGAGAGCAGTGAAAACAAACACTCAGGCGACAAGTCCTCAAAGTATGAATGAAGGTGATACACCCATTTAAACAGTAGCCATCATGCCAGTGTCTCTGTAAATTGTTCTCATAATAGAAAACTTGGGAGTGGTTGACTTTATTTTGGAAAAGATGGAGTTCTCCTCGTCACATTTTTTGTTACACAATTAACTGCAAACCAAAGAAAACCAACACCACACTATATTTAAGCAGAAGCCTTTTCTTAAGCAGAGTTCTTTCACTTACCAGACTCAGTAGAGCGCTTCAGTATGTATTTTCTGTATGATGACCCATGACATGACAAAAAATGGCCATACTGACAAAAATGGAGATTCTGTTTGAAGATAGTTTCGGTATTCCTTCTGTGGGCTCCAAATCTTCAAAAGCAATTCAGCATGTTGTTTACTGAAATATGCTCTCTGTTCATATGTTTCAAAACAGAGCAGACCTTGCAAAAACAAACTTTATTTGTAAGGTGTTTGGGGCATTTACATATGTCACAGAAAGAGTAAACTTGACAAAATATACTCTTTCTTATGTTTGGATCGTAACAGTATTATATTACTTTCGAAAGGAATAGAAGTACCAGAGGACCCAGACACTGGATTTTTAAGCCTCCAATACCTTTTACTAAGTGCCACCTGTGCAGCCATTTTTCCATGCTTTTACCTAGATAACTCTTGAAATTAGAATTAAAAACAAAGTGAAAAGGATGAGTCTGCAGTTCTGAAACACTGTTTCTCCTTCCTGCCTTCCTGCCTGCCTGCCTGCCTTTCTTCCTGCCTTTCATCTCTTCCTTCTCACAGCTATTGTTTCCAGAGCACTGTTAGGGAAACTGTGGTTCAGCTTTTGGCATGCAGCAGAAGGCAGTGGACAGAGAGCCACTAAAAGAGTGTCAGGATATCTAAGTCTGCACTGCCATGGTTGCAGATCTGGTATGCCATCATGCTTCTGGCAGATGTGCAACTCCATCTCTCTGCCCAAGTTTGCCTGTCAGCTTGAGGATTCAGCAGTTCCCGGTCATTTCAGTTGTAATAAAGTTATGTGGGCTGACTATGACAGATTCATCTTCACCTATTGTTCCCTAAATATGCAGTAAGGATTGAGGCTACCACAGTTTGTATTTCAATTTCTTGATATGAAAGTGCCCAGTGACTCCACTTGATACTGTTCCACAGACTTCCAAAGTCAATTTTTTTCCTGTGGTTTCCCAGCAGACTACAGCCTTTTGTCCTTCCTTTGGGAAATCTTAGTGCTTTTTCTGTCTCAGGGCACATGGGATTTCTTCTCACAAAGTGATTTGTTCAAGTTAAGAGCTAGCCCTGGCACCAACATGTCTAAACACTCTTTATTTTCCCTGACTTTTCTCATCATTGAGATTATGCAAATTCAGCTTCCACAGACTTTCTTTAGAGCCACAAATTTATGCAAATATTTTTTCTTTTTCTGGGACTTAGTAGTTCAGTTTTAGTGCCCATCTTTCTCAGATTTTCCATTCATTTTTTGCAATTCATTATGAGAACTACTTGGAGCTGCCTTGTTACCATCAAATGCATTGCTATAGCCACTAGACAAATACCACTACAAGCAAAAACAAATCCAAATGCTAATCCAGCGTGAAATCTTAGGATGTTATTACTGGTTTCTAAAAGTATCTCAACACTTCAGAGATGTAGTGAAACACATGGGGGATTCTGGATTTGTTTGTTTAGGTGGGTTTTTTTAGGAAGGGCTCCCACATATTCTTCTTGTGGCATAAAACTGAAGTGTTTGAGCATCTGACAGTTTAAACAAAGCTCGTGCCTCGTTATGAAGAAGGCAGACAGCAGTCCTTAAAAAGTACAGACAATAATGACATTTTCTGCTTAGCTCTAATTTTGCTGTAGAAAAGCTGAGTTACTGATTTATCTGTTTAAGAGGCCAATATGTTGTGGTGGCTTTGGCTGGGGTAGAGTTAATTTTCCTCACAGTGACTAGTATGGTGTTTTGCTTTGGGTTTTTGCTGGAAGTAGTGTTGATAATTCAGGGATGTTTTCCTTACTGCTAAGCATACCTTACACACCATCTTTTCTGCTCCTCACTCCACACCAAGAGGACTGGGGTTGCACAAGGAGTTGGGAGGAGACAAAGCAGGGACAGCTGATCCTGACTGACCACAGGGGTATTCTATACCATAAGGTGCCATGCTCAGCATACAAAGTTGGGGCAAGAAGAAGGAAGCAGTGGGATGTTTGGAGTGAAAGCATTTGTCTTTCCAAGTCACCGCTATGGGGGATGGAGCCTGCCTTTCCTGCAGACTGCTGTCCATGAAAGGGGGTGAATGAATACCTTATTCTACTTTGATTGGGTGCACACCTTTTGCTTTACCTATTAAACTATTTTTATCTCAACTAATAATATTTCTCACAGTTTTACCGTTTCAGTTCTCTCCCTCATCTCAATGGATGAGTGTGAGCAAGCTACTGAGTAGGCTTTAGATGCCAGTGGGGGTTAAACCACAACACAGTGGAAAGCCTAAGAAGTGAGTCTAAATACATTTCCCTGTTTGTGCTTTATGCTCCACCAGGACTGCATTAGCCTCAGGAACCTGTGGTCCACTCAAAGACAATATAAGAATATATATTATACTGCAAATGGAGAAAACATCAAGTGAAGGCTTTAATGAGCCTCATTCTTACTTTGCTGGAGAAAGAAAATCCATGCAGAAGTTTCTGGAGTTGAGTGATTTCTGATTTACCTATGTCCCTGCAGTAGGGAATGGTAAAAATGCCTCTGAATTATGGAATTTTGCTGCTTTTTATGCCTCTTCCTGTAGTATTAGACTAGGAATTTTTCAAAGGCACTTCTAGAAATTCTGTACTGAATTTCCATTAACATTTCTTAAGTGAATATGACCAGCAGGAACAGATCCCTCGTTTATCTCATAGTAGACATATTTGCCATGAAATGGCTAAATCTCAGCTTCTCCAAAGATTCTCTGGAGAGATTCAGCCACAGTTACCCTAGTGACCACTGTCATCAACTACAGGATAATTTGCAGAGATGATAACTACTTAAAGAGATTTTTGCCACCAGGAACTAAGAAAATGCTGAACATTCCCCACAGCTAGGAAAATCGATGAAATTCCTGTTGTGCACCTTGTAACATGCTCTAGTATAGATAATCCTTTTGAGAAAGTCAGCTCCTTCCTCATTTAAAATGGACACCTACAATTAATGCACTCACCTGAACACTTTGATTTCATCATGACCTGTCTCTCCCCATCTAAGACTGGGAAAATAACAACACTTCATCTGATGGAGATTATAAGGATAAAGACAGCCCTTAACAAAGCTCTTGGATAATGTAGTGAGGAGAATTATAGAAAAATCTATGAGGAAAATAATGATTCTGCACTGAGCACAAAGACTGACCGACATATAATAAAAAGCAAGGGTGGTGACTATGAATTCAGATATTGAAGTACAACCTGTCAATGGAAGACTATAGAATGCTACAGGGAGGTAGACTGTAAAGGATTATACTGTCAAAAACTACTTAAAGGAACAATATTGACTTTTTATCCTCTTAAACCATACTGTGGTCAGCAAGAAAGAGTTTCTTCAGATCTCAATAAGCTCTGGCTTCAGACTGAGGAGTCAAGATGCGGATCCCAAATGAGATTATCAAAGTAAGATGACAATATATGTCATCTTACTCCGGTGTCACCAGTGGGCTCATGCATTGCTGTTTCACTGTGCATGGCAAGTAGCACAGAAACCCTCACCTGACAAAGAAATTTCAAATCTTTGTCTTTAACTTTCAGTGGAGATATCAGGACAAGGTATGAGTATAAATAGGCTCACTGCAAATTCACCATGAATTCAGAATCCTTTTGGGAAATTTGGCGAGTCTTTGAGATTGATTCAGCCACTTGGTGTTCCCTCAATAAATAAAGAGGTAAAAATTATGTCTAAAGATTGACAAAGGAAAAAATAGCCCTTCCTGCTTATTAAAATTCACCCTTAAATGACAGAAATCATTTAGAAATGAAAGAACATACATATATATATATTTTTATATGTAACTTACAATCAAAAACCCTGTGCTGGTTTAAATGTAAACTGGTAGGAGAAAACAAACTCAACACAAAAGAGATTATAAGCCAGAGCTACAATTTAATATTACAATAAATGCAATGGCACAAAGAGAAAATTGGTTTTAACCCACAAACCCCAGAATTATAACCCAGCAGCCTGGGGCAGGAACACAGTGGTGTTTGTTAGCACCTGTGCTGAGATGAATGTGGTTCCCCTAAGTCCAAAGCAAAAGGAAGTGAAAAAAAATCCCAAACACCCTATTGGTGCAGATGATGGTTAAAGTCTGGTGAAGAGTGGTGGTCCCAGTCTGTTCGAGAGTGGTGGTCTCTTCTTGTCGAGGTTCTGATCCTTCTCCGGATCCGACAAGTGGTTCCCCAAGGTCTTCAAACCCCAAGATTATGTACCCTCAGGTCCAGGTGGGAGCACCCAGTACCTCCCCCAGGGTGGGGAGTAACACAATAGGTGATCTGACTCTGTGAGTCATGGGGTATTTTGGAATCGTTAATGGCCCATTAGCAGACACCCCCCCTCAGGCTGGGTGTGAAGGTGCTAACAACTTCCTGGAGGGGAGTTATCACAGCTCTTATCTCACAGGTGTCTTTCACACCCAGGCCACAACCTGAGAGGTCAGGTGTGCCCTGGGCAGTTGCTGCAAATGGTCCATTGTTAACAGTCCATGGGAAATGAATAGAGGGTGTAGGATATATAGCTTTGGTCACCCCCACACAGTGATAAACTGGTCCCACCTGCTGAACTAGGACAACCATCATGAACACTCCTAAGAGGAGTGTCCTGCCTGCTTCAGCTCTTCCTCCTGACTTCAGCAGAAGTCAAGAGTTGCCTTTCTGAGCATCAGCAGCAAAAATCACCAAGCCACAAATTTTTAGGGTAGATGGAAAAAGTAATTGACAGTCTTTGGTGATGCATTTTTTATTGCACACTGAGAAGTTGCAGTGGCCTTATACCACTGTGATGCATTAAAAGACTTTATAGGTCCCAAAAATAAAATAGAGCTAATTAAAAGTCTGGTAAAAATGTCATGCTGCAAATTTTAGTCAGAATGAAAGATCAAGCAAAAGTTTTAAGTAGAAGTAAAATATTCCAAAAATACATTTGATGGTAACGAGGAATCAGGTGTGTTTCATACATAGTGAAAATGTTATTGTGTGATGGGTTCACCCGGGCTGGGTGCCAGGTACCACAAAACCACTCTATCAATCCTCCTCAGCTAGGCAAGGGATAGAAAAATAAAACTAAAAGCTCATGGTACAAATAATGAGAGATTACTCCCCAATTAATGCCACAGGTAAAACAAACTCAACATAGGCAAAATAATTAATTTAATTAAATTTATTACTAATCACTTCAGATTTGAATAATGAGAAAATAAAAACCTTCATCTTAAAATTAACTTCCTACACACACAGTTCTCAGGCTTTACTTTACTCACAAATTCTGTACCTTGGCAGCAGCACAGTGAATGGTAGTTGTTGCCAGTTCACTACACATCGTCTCTGCTTTTCTTCCCCCACTTCTTCACTGAGCTTGGTGTCTTCAGGATTGTTTCACTCACGAGTTCTCACTCCTTTCTCTGCTATTGTTGCTGCTGCTCAGTAACTTCTTGCCTCCTGAAATCTGTTACCCCAGAGATACTACCACCCTTGCTGATGACCTTGGACAGTGGTGGATCTGTCCTTGAGCCATCTGGCATTGACTCTGTCAGACACACAAGAAGCTTCTGGCAGCTTCTCACAGGAGCCATCCCAATAGTCCTTCCAGCTACCAAAACCTTGCCCTGCAAACCCAACACCGCATGGTATTTGGAGAGGGCACAGATTTATTGAGCTCAGAGCAGAGGAGGAGGCTGTGTTTCATGCTCAGGGTACTGAAGTTGTATTAGAGTAGGGTTTCCCAGTCATCATCTTCCACAAGGACATTCACAAAATCTTCTCATCTCTTCTGCAGTTCACAGGTTTCTCTCCTGGTCTTCTTTCACAGGGACATATGCAGCTGCAGGGAAAAGCTTCCTCAATATTCTTTGTTTGTATTCCATACTGTGATACCCCAACAGAGGATGAGATGCCACTTTTTCTGGGAAGGAAGTAGAGGCAGAGAAGCAGCAGTGATTGCAGGAGAGAGTTTAATTCATTTTTAAGGGTCATGACACCAACATTGCCATTTACCTCATGACACGATGCCATAAACCTTTCAGCTTTCTGAATCTATTAGTTCAAAGACTCGAACCTCTCATGTTTTTCTGTGGGTTAGATTTGTCCTTTGAAGGAGTGCTTTAAAGCGCAATTCCTTTGATATACACAAATACAAATGTCTATATGAAGTAAAAGGAGAAAAAATAAACAGGAAAGACCAAAGTGTGATGGTATCCCCATTCCCTTTCTAAATGTGCAAAACTGTCCATGTGAGACAAACCAACATATTCAGGTGGAAATGATAAATAAAACTAATGAGAATTGGGAAAAGGGCTGAGAAGGAGAAGGAAGGGCAGTGAAGGGGATGGGAAGGGAAGGAAGATTGTATTACAGGTGTGGAACCTCTGTTTGCAGCTTTAGGAGATTTTCAGAAAGGTCATATTATTCATCATGTATGTCCAAGTAATGCTGCTGAGAACATAACAATAAACCCCAAGGCCTTAGTATGTAATTCAAATATTCTTCCATTAAATGCGTTTCAGTCATTCTGTTTGATTTTTGAACCATTTAAAGTAAATTGTATGGTTTCAAGTAGTTTCACTCTAGAGAACTCAAAATTATCTGTATTTATTTTTTAATAATATTTGCAGTCAACTTTTACCAAATGGAAATTAATTGGGTTTTTTCCCTATTTGGGTATGTAAAACTAGATGATATTCTTTCCTTTATAAAAGGAGATATCATTCATGCTTTTAATTTTTATTTCTTTTTTTTATTATAAGTTATGGAAATATTGGAAGTTCCCTAAACTGGATAATGGCTTTTTAACAGGTCTAATGAACTAATAAAAATCAGTGCAGTTTACTGTTATTAATGCTTTAAAATGATCCTGGCAATCTTCTTCCTAAATGCTTCATTAATACTGTTGTATCTTCCTATGCCAGTGGTCATCAAACATTATCTCTGGGCCCTGACACATAAGAATTACGAAGTGAGAGAATTCAGAACTTGTAATAAGATATTCTAGATAAATTTAAGGTATGAATTAGTGAAATCCATCCTTCTCTCTTAGCATTGCACATTTGGTTTTTTTCACCTGGAGTCTTTGGTTGTCACTTTTCTGTCATGACATAAGTGATCAAAATGTCTGTATCTATTTGGAACCTACTTTCAGAAATACTAATTTCCATATGGAAGATCAAAACATTGTTGATGGAATATGCCAAAAGTGTTTCTTTCGTGAGTTTCCTCTAGATTGCTCCTCCAGAGATAGCAACCTTCAACAGCACCAAAGGCAGACAAAACTGATTCATTTGCATATTTGCATAGAAGTCTTGTGTTCATACCTGACTACAATGGGTGCCTTTACCACCCCTCTCAAAGGGGTTTTGTCCAGCTCTGAGTGAAGACGAAAGCCCTCTTTAAGAGAGACAAGTTGCACAGGAAAAGAGGGATCTAGGGATAGAGTGAACTAGTCTATTCCCTCCCATAAATTACTGGCCACACTATTCTTGGTACAGGCCTTCTTGTCCACCTGGGCACATTGCTGGATCATGTTCAGTCTCCTCTCAATCCAAACCCCCAGGTCACTTTCCGCCTGGCTGCTCTCCAGCCACTCTGTGCCCAGCCTGTAGCTCTGCATGGGGTTATTGTGGCCAAAGTGCAGGCCTCCTCATCCCATTGGAATCAGCCCATCTCTTCAGGCTATCCAGATCCCTTTGCAGAGCCCTCCTGCCTTCCAGTAGGTCAACTCCCAACTTAGTGTCATCTGCATACTTGCTGATGATGGACTCAATCCCCTCATCTGTATCATCAATAAAGATGTTAAACAAAGCTGGGCCCAACACTGATCCCTGGGAGACACCACTGGTGACCGGCTGCTAGCTGGACACAGCCCCATTCACCAGCACTCTCTGGACCCTGCCATCCAGCCAGCTCCTAACCCAGCAGAGAGTGCTCCTGTCCAAGCTGTGGGCTACCAGCTTTTCCAGCAATATGCTGTGGGAGACAGTGTCAAAGGCTTGGCTGAGGTCCAGATAGACCACATCTACAGCCTTTCCCTCATTTACCAGGCAGGTCACCTGATCATAAAAGGAGATCAGGTTGGTCAGGCAGGACCTGCCCTTCCTAAATCCGTGCTGTCTGGGTCTGATCCCTTGCCCATCCTGAAGATACTGTGTGATTGCACTCAGGATGATCTGCTCCCTAACCTTGCCAGGCACCGAGGTCAGGCTGACAGGCCTGTAGTTGCCCAGGTCCTCCTTGTAGCCCTTTTTGTGGATTGGCGTGACATTTGCTAACTTCCAGTCATCTGGGAACTCCCCAGAGAGCCGGGACTATTAGTAGATGATGGAGAGTGGCTTGGCAAGCTCTTCTGCCAACACTCTCATCACCCTAGGGTGGATCCCATCTGGTCGCATAGACTACAGAGGATCCAAGCGTTTCAGTAAATCACTAACTGTATCCTCCTGGAATTTAGTGGGGGTATTCATCTTCCTGTCATTGTCTATCAGCTCCAAAGGCCCGTTGTCCTGAGGGCCACCTGTCTTGCTGGTGAAGACTGAGGCAAAGTAGGTGTTAAGTACATCAGCCTTCTCCTCGTCCTGATTAACTATGTTCCCCCTGGAGTCCAGCAAATAATGGAGGTTTTCCTTACCCCTCTTGTTATTTATGTATTTATAGAAGCGCTTTTTGTTGTCCCTAACAGAAGTAGCCAAATTGATTTCAAATTGCACTTTTATCTCTCTAATTTTCTTCCTACAAGACCAAACTAAGTCCCTAAACTCTTCATGAGTAACCAGCCCTTTCAGTAAGCTCTCCTTTTTTCCCTAATTTCCTTCAGAATCTCCCTGTTCAACCAAGCTGGTCGTCTTCCCCGCTGGCTTGCCTTTTGGCACACTGGGACAGCCCATTCCTGTGCACTCAAGACTTCCTTCTTGAAGTACGTCCATCCCTCTTGTACTCCCTTATTATTAAGGGTTGTTTTCCAGGGTATGCTCCAAACCAGCCTTCTGAATAGGCTGAAATCTGCCCTCTGCAAGTCTGGTGTAGAAGTTTTATTGATTGTCCTCCTCGCATCCCTGAGTATTGAAAATTCTATTATTTCATGGTCACTGTGCCCCAGACAGTCTCTGACTATAACATCTCCCACCAGCCCCTCTCCATTTGTAAACAGCAGATCTAGCAGGGCCCCACCCCTGTTAGGCTCATTTACCAGCTGAAGCAGGAAATTATTCTCTATACACTCCAGGAAACAACTAGGCTGCCTCTTTTCTACAGTGTTGCGCTCCCAGCAGATATCTGGCAGGATAAAGTCACCCACAAGAACAAGGGCTGAAGATTTTGAGACATCTGCCAGCTGCTTGTAGAATAATTCATCCCCTTCATCATCCTGGTTGGGGGGCCTATAACAGACTCCCACCAGGATGTCAGCCTTGTTGGCCTTCTCCCTGAATCTGGTCCACAGGCACTCAACTTGATTGTAAATGACCTCAAGTTCTACAGAGTTAACAGACTCTCTAACATATAAAGCCACCCCTGCACCTCTCCTACCCTGCCTGTCCTTTCTGAAGAGCTTGTAGCCCCCTATAGCAGCACTCCATTCATATGAGTCATCCCACCATGTTTCTGTGATGGCAACTACGTCATAGTTTTCCTGCTGCACTATGGCTTCCAGCTCCTCTTGCTTGTTGCCCATACTGCGTGCATTGGTGTACATGCACTTCAGCTTGGCCATTGATTTTACTCTCAACTCAGGCTCTACACCTTTAGGCTTATCTCTGGAGAGCCCAATTTCAGTCCCTTCCCCCTTCAAACCTAGTTTAAAGCCCTCCTAACCAGCCCTGCCAACTTATGGGCTACAGTTCTTTTGCCCTTCCTAGATAGATGAAGCCCATCTGGTTTGAGGAGACTGGGCAACATGGAGTTTGCCCCATGATCAAAAAACCCAAAATTTTGACAGTAGCACCATCCCCTAAGCCACCTATTGGTAAGCTGGGCTTTCCTAAACCTCTCCTCATTTATCCCAGCTAGCAAAGGAACTGAGGCAATTACTACCTGTGCTCCTGTCCCATGAAGTGATCAGGCCAGACCTTAAAATCTTTTTTAATTACCCTGGTACTTCTTTCATTGATGTCATCACTTCCAGCCTGGACAACCAACAGCGGGTAATAGTCTGAGGGTTGAATAAGCTTAGGAAGTCTCTTAGTAATATCGCTCACCCTGGCCCCGGGAAGGCAGCAAACCTCCCTGTGGGATGGGCCTGGCCGACATGGAGGGCCCTCAGTTCCCCTCAAAAGGGAGTCACCCATTACAACAACCCTTCTCTTTTTCCTTGTATCTGTAGTTGTAACCCATCTGGTAGACTGGGAGTAACCAGAAGACCTTGTAGACAGATCTTCCTCCTGACTGTCCTCCATCAGACTTAATGAGTCCAGGGCCATAAACCTGTTTTTTAAGGGTACCCCGGTAGGTGAAAGGGGTCGAGAGGGTGGTTTTGCCTCTATGACCAGGCATCTGTTTCCATTCCTCCCCATCCATATGGTCTGTTCTATCTGCCTGATGGCAGGAGGGGTTGGGCTTCACCACCTCCTGCTGGGCTTCCATAGGGGTCAAAAGGGTGTGATTCCAGCAGTCAATTTCCCTTTCACTCTCCCTTATGCTTCTGAGCCTTTCCACCTCTTCCTTTAGCTCTGCCACCAGACACAG
>JAOXXN010000444.1:617284-630908 GCA_026770055.1 Myrmophylax atrothorax
AGGGGGGGTGGGGAGGGGGCGGGGAGGAGGTTTTACAGCAGAATATATGCTTATACTAGAACTGTGGTTTTTTACTGATACCAGCAAGAATAACATGTTGACATAATTCACTTGAACAGGAAATTACATGTTCTTCTAATCTATCAATGTTCTCGAGTCAGTTCCTCACTGTTGTGAGCTGGTTTATGGTCATTTATACCTGTGTAGAATAAAAGTCTAAAAACTTGTTTCCTTTTGCCCCACGTTGATGCTGTCCCTTTAGTTTCTGCTCATTCGGTGGAAACATGGAGAATGAGCTTTCCAAGAGGTGCATACCAGTTCACTTCAGTATCACGCCTTCCATTCTCACTTTGAGGAGGATAACAAGTTTGCATTAATACCATCTCAGTTACTTTAAGAAGGGATCGATTTAAGACCATCTTCCACCCCAGGCCACTGTCCGTCTTCTTACAAGGCTCCCACCCTCCATCCAGTCTGCCCCTCTCTCACTTCAGTGCCTTCAGACTGGTGTAATTTTTCTCCATCCTGCCAGGCCCTTTTTTTCTATCAGGTCTAACTGGCATTCACTGTCCAGCATCATGCATTGGGATATTTCAGTGCTTTGCTACCTCACAGCCCCTTAATTTTTGACTCCCGATCCCCTCTCCAGCAAATTCCATTGTCTATGTCAAGAAAGCCCCTGTCCTGATCCAGGCTGCTCCAACCTCCTGACAACCGTTGTGGTATTTATCTCCTTGATGTCGCATTGCTTGTCTGAGCATCTGCAGAGAAAGCACAGGAGACACATTACCCCAACTCCAAAACATAGACCCTGCTACCACCCTTGCTCCTCAGGGACAGACCCAGGAAGGGCACAGAAAATTCAATGGCTTCAGGCTGTATGCATAGCCTGTAGCATGAACAACATGGAGTTGCTTCTCTTAGAAATGACCATCCTTCCTATCAAGTATCTCTGAAGCATGTGTGAGCTACTGTCTCCCAAGGGTTTGTAACTTACATTCACCATGTCATTTAAAAGACCAGCTCCTCCAGTCTACTTCTGAATAGCAAATGCATACCATGCAGACAGACAGGGATATCCCAGGAGTTACTCACAGGATGAATATCCCTGAGTATACAATAAATCAGAGCACATAGGAAGATGTTTTCTGACTTGTCACAAGCATGGAGGGGGGGGAGGAAGGAGCAGAAATTAAAAAATTACCTTGTGACAAATTATTTACTTAGTTCTAACAAAGGACAGATCGTCAGGTAATCTAAGTCACTCTAATACTACTGAGGTCAAGTCATATGTTTTAAGATCAAATTAGACTTCTACATAGTGTAATTTCACCTCTACCAGGACATAGAAAATTTCAGTCACTCATCCATCTGTTTATTGAATTTAATAATAAATATTTGTTAGAACAGACATTAATGAGGTGTTGGCCTTGATATGCTTTTTCACCATTTCAAAAATATTTTGTAATGCTGTCACTATGGAGCATATATATATATATACACACATGTATTTACATAGGCTTGTGTGTATTTACATTCACTGTAGGCATGTGGTGAGTTCTTTAATGTTATGCTTATTTAATTAAGCTCAGAGAGGGACTTTTCAACTTATTTTCAGCTGAGATATACCAGTATGACTGAGTGAAATTCACATCTCCAACCCTTTTTTCAACAGAGCCCTGTCAAAAACCCTGGCTAAACTCTCTCAATCCCCAGGGGATCACAGAATTTTCTCCAGACTGCTCTCCTTGGCAGTACCAAGGAAACACACTCTAAATGGCTGGTGTGAACAGAATTTTAAAAATCCAATGAGGCACCTCTGAGTTCAACTGAAGAATCTGCTAAGGTGGCACAGAGCAATGCTGTCAGGAAAAAAAAAAGCAAGCAGAAAGGGTGTCCCACATCTCTGAGTCAACATGTCATCCAAAGTATAGGTGATACTAAGTCATGTTCAGATGTTAAATATTTGTTCTCTGAGTCACTATAGCAGTAGCTGCAAAGTGTGACTATAGATGTGTTGTGTTGCTTCTCTCAGCCCTGAGAAAGAGCATCTGAGACAAGCAGCCCAGCTAAGGCAAAAGGAGTACAGAACTGTCCATCTTGCAAAGGGCAGGTTTGATATCCAAGAGGGAAAAGGTCATGTATTGGGTCCTGCTGGGACAGAGGTAAAATTCCACACAGCAGCCTTTACAGTGCTGTGCTTTGTATTTGAACCATGAAGGGTGTTGCTAACACACCAGTGCTTTGGCTACTGCTGAACAGTGCTGGCACAGCACCAGCCCATCTCTCCAACATTCTACGTACCATGAGTAGGCTGACAGTGGGAAAAATCTTGGAAGGACACACAACCAGTAGAGCTGACCCAAACTGTGCAAAGAGATATTCCATACCATATGACCTCTGCTCAAATACAAAAGCTAAGAGAAAGGAGGAGGAAACAGGACATTCATTATTTACAATGTTTGATGGGAGTGTGTTTCCCTATTTTCAGTAGAAGTCTATATTAACTCTCACTATTAAAAATTGCTACAGCTCATAAGCAGTTTTCTGAGTTGAGATTAGTGGTGACATCTAATTGAGCTATAACTGAGCTACAGCTGGTTATCCATGTATCATTATAGGAGTGCCCAGAGTCTCAGAGAAGACTGATAAAGATCAGCCTGCCATGCCTGTCCTTAGTGTCTCGTGTAACTTGAGATGATAAAATCAATCATACACAATTAGGCATTAATTTCATTATTGAAATTCTACTGTACAACAAAATATGTCCCTTGTGAACAGTAACCACAAATAGGGCAGACACTTTTCACTATGAAAATGTTTTTATTGTGTGAAAATCCTGTTAAATGTCTTACCAATTTTTAAACAGTAATTGCTTTTAAAAAATTTCCCTGGTAAGTGGATTCTGATCCTTCATTCATGGTTCAATGCAAGTGAAAAAATCTTACCTATCAATTTGAGTAAATATTCTCCCACTGCTGCTTTTTCCATGTTCAAATACATCTTCTAAATTGCTGCTTGTTTGTTGTAATGCCTGTAAGATGCCTTTTTATGAACACTGGGTTTTTGTTGCGTGATACCAGGCTCTCCTTAGTGACCACATAATCTGGTTTTTGTTTTCACTCATGCTCTGGTGCTCCTAGAATTCTTTCTGCGATGTCTGTGTGGAGAAGAAAGAAAGGAGGAAGGGATATTTGTTCTTTTATTTTACCCTCTCTTGTGTCTGGCATGGTTCAAATTGGTCCCAATTCTGGAACTTCAGCCCAAATGTCTGATACCTACCCCATTGTCCTCAGTGATCATATTATCTGATACTTCTTAGATTTTAGATTGCAGTCCCTTTAGATAAAGATCATGTCTTTGTTCTACTGCAAACTGCCTACTAGATGTATGAAAAGAGTCAGTAATCATAAAAGTCCACCAGGAAACATTTGCACAGCTAAAACGTTTTAAACTTCTCAGAGTACTTTCTCACATTAATTTTACAAATACTTTTCCCTATATTTTAACAAAGTCAATTGTTTTGTTTTCTAACCTATTCTCCAAGTGTGTATATAGCATAAAAGTAAGACCTTTGAACAAAGTCTATCAGAACAGTTGCCCCTCCTTAATGCATAAATCAGGCTTTTTAATCCACAGTGTTCAAGTGGTTTCATGAGGGTGTCACTCTTTTAGTTCTTGGTTTCTTCAAACAAACCATACACAAAAGCATGATATGAAATTGGATTTTGATCCAGGGATTTTAGAGACAATATAAGCAACAAGAACAAAGCTGGTATGATTTTAACTCAAATTTCCAGATATAAGTTAGTTAAAAATCTACACATGCATTCTATAGTAGTCCACTATAGGTGCAGTCTATTTATATGGCTCAGAGAAAATATGAAGAAAAAACAAAATCGACAGATACATTCATATTTGGAAAGCATTGTTCAAGCTGCATCACATGCCTCCTTCATTTTGATACCACTGAATTGCCCACAGCAATACTTTGGACATGTAAGGATAATTACAAATTTGAGTAGCTTTTCTCAAGACTCTGGTTGAAACTTGGTAGTTCCTATCAGAATCACACAGAGTGGATATTTATAGCATTTCAGCTCTTTCTGCATGCTTCCTTTCACACTTGAAAGCTTCACATCATCTTATTCAGCAGTCACAGAATAAATAGCTTAGAAGATCATAGCATTTAATTTTCCCAAATATGCTTTTTTATTCCATTATATTTAGCTGTCTTTTATGTGTGATATTAATAGAATAGCTACATTTCAATTAAAAATTACCAGCTAGAAGGAGTAAAAACACTTCCAAAACCCCTTTCTTTTTAGTGGTTTTGTTTATTTTTTTTTTATTATCTGCTAGAAAATCTGAGATTTCAAGGCAGTTAAGACTCCCAGTGACACAGATGCAGTCTCCTTCAAATAACAGAACAAAGTGTGTTTGCACTGACTCAGGAGATATGGGTTAACTAAGAGCTAAACATAGAAAGACTGCTTTGAAGTTACATTTTCCTTCTCAGTAGTGTTCTCTACAGCTTTTAGGATTTCTATTCTAAACCACCTTCTTACTACGATTTTGAGCTGAAAGAAAAAAAATAGAAGGGCATACACATTTCTTAGCTTCTTAAATAACTCTGAGCTCTAGTTTGCAGTGGTAAATGGAAACATTGTACTTCCCTGAGAAATTTAATATTTAGTATATTAGTAATGCACCCTTACCTCACAAAGATGTCATGAGAGCAAAAGAAAGACAGGTAACAAGGTAGTGTCTGAGCATACAGGTGCTTTGTTTTCAATTCAGGATGGATGCAACCCTGTCCCTTAAATAAGGCCATCATTCCCTGTCATACCTCTGTTTCTTTCTTCAGGACATGCAGCCATATTGACGTCTTAAATAGGAGCCTAGCCTTATAGTGCACATGAACCTCAGCCTATATTATCCATAATAAGTGCTGGCTTAATGGCTCAACTTTTTGGATGGAGTTATCATTCAATTACGGTGGAGTAACTGACTTTGAAAACACGACTCACTTGCCAAAGGAAACAGAACAAGAAATCATCAATTCTTCCTGTCTTCAATGACACAGTAGCACAATGGGTCTCTGCTCATCCCAGGAGCTGAAGTCATGGTCTATTCTGATCAGGGAAAAGTGTGAAGTGATGCAGAGAGGCTGCGCTGCAAAAGCCAGTGATGATCAGTCTAAGATGGAAGAGAGAATGTTTCAGAAGGATGGGCAAAATTTTGGGATTGTCTGGATGGTCTTGTAGGTAAGGCATGATGAGGGCCTTCAAGAGGAATTCTGCCATCCCTCTCCCATCTGAAAAACACAGTAAAACCACATGCAGTCACACTGCTAAATTTCCTTATGATTATTATGATACTAAGCCACAGGAACCTGAAAGGTTTTTTCTGTTATATTTCCATGTTTTCAGTATTCTTTTTTTCCTTCCATTCCTCACAGAAGAGTAGTCAATGCAAGCATTCCCATGGACATTTTGCTGCACTTCAGCAGAGGAAATTTCTGTCTATCCATTTGCGATCTGGGCATCAGATCTCCAAATGTATAGACACTGCATGCTCTTTGTTTTACTACAATTTGTCTTTACATCACGTGGTGTTTTTCCATTTTAAATGGCATGATGCGCTCTAAATTTCTCTTTAAACATTTTCCCATTCAGTAACAATATTTTTACAGGATTTTACAAGGTATGAAACAAACATAAATGTTTGAGATCTTTTTCAGCTGACTCTTAAATGAACTGTGTTCCCTTCCCTCTCTCCAGCTGATGTACAGCATCCTGAATGGTGGTCTGACAGCGTAAACAGGGACAGAAATTTCTCATTCACTGTCTCATAGTTAGAGAGTAATTTCTCCTCTGCCCGCACCGCAGTGTGCTATGGAAATGCAGAGCTACTACAAGGGATCATGAACAGACCTGCTGGGCGTAGCTAACAGGTGCCACACAGATAGATTTCACTGGCCAAGCTGGATATGTCTCTGCAGAGGGTCTCGTCACAAGCTGTCATGCAGTCTTTTCTCTGTCCATCAAGACTTTCTAAGTCCGCAGGCACACATGTCATTTGCAGGGTTAAAACGGAAGATGACACCAATTGACTTTTTTATAAATCCCTTCTTTCTCAACTAGGTTCACATGACACAGTTTGTGGTGTCATTTGCAGTGGTGAAAAGCTGGACTTCTGATACTGACCTTGCTGAAATTATAGTTGGATTTACACAGGTGAGACCAAAGTCATGTTTGCTTTCTATAGAAATCTTCATATTTATCTCTCCTGATAAGTAGCTGAAAACAGTGGGCACACAACTGGCAATGTGCCTTAGCTACAAACAACAAAAAAACCACCAACCAACCAAAAAAAGACAGGAAAAATGATAACAAGTTTAGAAATTATTTTTCCCCCATATTTGAGATCCAAATGGGTTCCTACTTCTTGAACTGCAAAACCATTTAAAAAAATTACCATTTCCTTAGGTTTATAGTGTACAGAGATGAGGGAGAGGGAAAAGGAAACAGTTTTACAGTCCATCTGAGTCCTCTCTGTGTAAAATGCTAAACTTTTTCTGACCTTTCCCACCATGAATTTAAAAATGCCTCCTCTCTCCTCAGTCTCAGATTTATTGCAGAATGTCTAAGGCCTGGTTTATGCATGCACAATTAAAAAAATAAGAATTGCTGTTAGTAATCCGTGTAATACTATGTGGGTGAATTTGGATGAGCATGAAAGCTCCAGTGAACTGTTCACCTCCACAGTAAATGTAGCAAACAATCCCCTCTAAGTTCACAAACTGAATGCTGTTTTCCCATGAAGAAAAACTCTTTATCATTCAGCCTGAATGTGCCCATTAGGATGGCAAAGGAGTGTGGGTCTAAAGAAAAAACTTTTTCTGGCGTCTACGGGAGAGGGATTCTGCAGTCCCATGGCAGAGCAGCTCCTCTCAGCCACAGGCACATGCTCCTAATGATTGTATCCTTTTAGCCAGAGACAGGTGTCAGCTACCTGGCTCTCAAGCAAAATAATTGTGACTTTTAAGGCCTGATGACTTGTTTCAATTTGCATCAGTGAGCCTGAGATCAGAACCTAGTGTGTTGTGGACCACCTTTCTGAAAGATTCATTACTTTTCCCTCTCAACTTCAAGGCAGCATCTGGACTACTGATAACAATCTTGGAGACAGAAGCTGTGAAATACATCATGAAAACCAAGCTGAGAGTGCCTGAGTGCAACAATCATTAAGGACTGTTTTTCAAACTAGGGACTCAACCATCCTACCTGTTTGCTTGCATAAATACATCAGATGGATCTAGGCTAGAAGACAGCTTTAACATACCTTAAAGCACAAGGAGTTATCCCTAATTACAACTTGGGCCTATCTAATGTAGTTGTGGATTGTCTAATTAGCTACATAAATGTTTAATTACTGTTGAATCCTACTAAGACACTGGCCTCAGTAAGATTTGGTGGCAATGATTCACAAAGGTTGTGAGTTGCAATCAAGATAGCAGTAGAGCACACTCTGGAGGAGAATGATTGACAGCCAGCACAAAGTAACTAGTGAGTCAGCAGGGAATTTAGGTTTTTGTTGTCAAAGATGATAAAGACCTTGCTTCATAATCCTTCTGGATATTTTAACCACGAAGTCATATCTACCACAATTTCTGTATATAACAGTCACTGTCAAGTTGCTTTGGTTTCTAAAGGTCTTCCACTGTTAGGGTTTCTTGAGCAAAAGAGGGAATGCTTTTGGCTTTCCTATCTAAATAAGCAGGGATGAAAGGGCAGAAATGTCCCTGGATTACTTGATCAGAGACACCTAGGCCACGTCCTGTTGGGAAAGGCCCAGTGATATCCAGAGACAAAGCACAGATGAGTGGGATGTTTGTAAAATTAAAAAGAAAATAATTTAAAGCACAAAGAATGGCTACAATCTTCTCTTGACTAATGCCACATTGCACAGATGTCACCACCAAGCTACCCTGAGGGACAACAGGATTCCATCAAGGACAGCACCAGGGAAATCAGAAACAGCTAAAATCTGGTATTGCTGCCTAGAGCAAGTCTCTGTTGCCTGATCCATTTCAGATGGTCCAAGTTTGCCTGAGGCAGAAGGTGCAGGGCTAGATCAGAGTGCTTCTTGCAATTGGACCTGGTGGAGCAAGGTACAGGCAGCTGTTGGAATTGCTCTCCTTTCACCAATTTGCCCAGCTCAGCAGGTGGTGGAATAAAGCAGGTGTGCTTTTAGAAACACTGTCATCATTTTCCACCAATTGATAACTGCCCACCAAAGCCTAGATTGAGAGAATCATGAAACAAACTCAGGTCATCAGGGGCTTGGGCTTGTTACAGCTGTCTGCCTTTTAGCTTTGAGATGCTGAAATGTGCCAGGTGGGCATAAGTTCACCAGGCAGGCAACTCCTCCCTCCTAGGACCAATTCTCTTTACACTTCACTCTACTGGCAGCTCAACAATTAAAAACATATTCACAGCATAGTAAGGCACATCACAGAGTTTCATATAGAAAGAAAGCAAATTATGCCTGAATGCCTGAGTCTGATCTGCCTTGTATCTTGTTTGGTATACTCTCCTGTAAACCAGAATTTCAAGAAACTGTTACTTAAAATGTAGCAACTGCTTTCCCCAGCACTTTGTGACCGAAACCAGTAACTAGCAGGTGAGGAAAAGCTTGTGAGAGATAAGAATTAGCTGCTTGAACAGGTATTTCTGTGGAGTAACTTCAAATTCTCCTGGCTATCATCTTTGAGTACTTGGACAGCCATTGCTCTGAATGCTGTTGCAGAAGAGCTTGGCTCTTGGAGCAGCTAGCTTTAGCTGCTGCTTGCCATTGTTGCTAAGCTTCCTGCTTTTTTTCTAAGCCTCAGTGCAGGCTAATAATACACTTGTTTCATTTTTAATTCTTGCAGGACAAAGACACTAAGCAGAAACTCATTTCTTATACTCAAATGAGTGAAGGGCTGGATATAAAAAGTCACTGGCTGAGGGCTGCTCTGTAGGTTAATGTTCAGGTGGACTTTGGCTATGCATTATCATTTCTACAGAAATAAACCAGTAATTTCTGGGGCTTGCTGCCTTAACCATTGAAGAGCATCTTGTCAAAGTAGAAGATTCCTTCCACCAGGACCCGCACAGCCACTTCATGTGCATCTTGCAGAGAGCTGGATCATATACAACATTGCTGGAAACAGAGCTGCAATTAGCCATCCTCCTTAGTCATGAACAGTCCAGCAGGAGGTATTGTAACCCAGCAAGTACTGTAGGGGTGGAACAGGCAGAAACAGGTAATTCATGTGTGCTGAGGATCTCTGTGGGAACTGGGGAGAGGACAGCAAGCTGTTACTATGTGTACACCTACTGCTTGTTGTCCTGAAATCCTGCCACTAAACAGAACTTTCAGCTTTCTCCTGACCTTTAGTGAGCACACTGGCCTGTGGCTCTGGGCCATCTAGAGTCTGTCCTCATGCTGGGAAGCTCCCTTCTTCTTCCTTGTATTCTGACACACAGTAGTTTTTACTCCCATTTCACTCAGGTTGAATGTGGTGAGGCTGTGAAATGTGTTGGTGCAGAGGCAGGAGGAGACCACAGGCTCCAGCATTACCTCATTAATACATCTTTCACTGTTTCAGTTTAGCAATTGGCACAGTAAGCACTGTGACTTTGTTCTTATGACATTTCATCATGAGAATGTGTGCAGCTTTGAACAAAATGTGTGGAAAATCACTTTAGGAGTCAACAATGAACTAACTTATTCAAAATTTGCTCTTGTTCAAGACTCAGAAAGACTCTTCCTGCAAATCTGTTTGAAGATGTAGCTAAAGAGCAGAGACTCTGATGATAATTATATCTCTAACAATTGTGGTAGGTCAAAGAACAGACCTGTTGTATCAGTCTTGAATGCAGTTTTACTAGCCCCTTATTTAACTCTGTTTTTTAACCATCTTGCTTGAAGGTTTGTGTTAGTTCTTCCCTGTCACTTATGACTCTCTTTCTTGACCTATAAAATGAAACACAGAACAGTAGTAACATATTTTTAAAAAATGAAATATTGAAACATTAGGCATTGCTGAAGATTTAATGGGAGAAACTTTCACAAAATGTCACTCAACACATTGAAAACTATATCAAACACTTTCTGTACTACAGAGTAAAATGACTAGAGACCTCATTCCTTATGAAAAATCAGCCTCTTTCTTTTTCCTTCTTCCAAAACAGATAGAACAGTATAGATTATTCTTGAGAAATTGAATTGCTTTAGAGACTTGGGTTTTGTCCAACTGGAAAAATGGAAAACATATGCATGTGTAACAAGGAAAGAACAACCAGGAAGGCTGTATTATATGAAGGTTACTTTCAGTTCACCTTTGTGTTATTCTTAACTGATTAGTTAATTTTTAGAACTTCAAAGCTTCTAAATGGCGTTTGTCCTCTGGGCACCTGGATGTCTTTCAGCTATTAGTCTGGGACTTACAAATTTAAAGATGAGATTTTCAAAGCTGAAGGAAGAATTTGAATGCCTAATTTAGTTACTTCCAGACCTTCTGGTATTAAAAGACCTATCCTAAATTGTTAAAGCGAGACACTCATGCTATGTTAAATTCCATTATAATGGTGTTGGCAGTGCTAAGGTATTGACTTCTTTTTTATTTTCATGCTTGAAGTGTTTGTTTAGAAAGTTAGCAACGGATTTGAGTCTCTAACTGAGGTTCTCAACATGAATGCTCTGCCCTTACTACCAGTATGCCATATACACATATGCACACACACATATTCTTTGGTGTAATGGCAGCTGATAAATAAAAGGCAGGCCAAACAGACAGCTCTCACTCCTTGAGCATGCCTGACATAGGAACTACAGACATCTCAGGGAGTGGAGCAATCACTTGGAGCTTACTGGCAGCACCCAACAAAATGAGACCATTATGACAGACAGTTAAAGAGGTATTTTGGATTTCATCGATTTAGTGGCTAGAAAACAGGGTTTGGTGGCAAATACTACATGGTATATCTGTGCTGAATTGCTGAAAACTTAGTGATCAGAAGTTTCGATTAATTTCTTAAAAGTAGTCCTAATTAAAGTGCTTAATTGTACTGTAGCTTTGATATTTAAGGGATAACCATTAAGTAAGCCTTGCCTAAATGAGAAACAGCTTCTGGACAAAATATAAAGTTAGAACAAATTATATGTTTTATGTCTGTGATATGTGTGAGTGAGCAAACTGCAGTGAATCCTGTACTAATGAATGACAATCTTATACAAAACTTAATCCTTAACTTAGTTTCTCAGCTTTACTCCCTTTTTTATCTAGAATGAGATTCCTCTTACTCCTTTTATCCCCACCCCAGCCTTCTTTCTCTATCTAGGAAATCGAATTCATAATATCACTTAGACACCTGGGATGTCATCTGATCCAAACTCAAACAAACTAAACATTTTGAAATGAATTGTCTGTATGGTATCTTCATATCTAAGGTCCTTTACAAGTTGTTATAACAAGTATGTAATGTCCATGTTTTCTGACAGAGAAATTGTAAGGACAAACAACTTCACCAGCATGCTCAGTTTTTTTAAAGAAAACCCATAAGGAATGGTTATGGTGAATTCATCTTAGTCTAGCATTATCATTCCATATGACTCAACCAGCAAGAAGTACTACAAGTTCCTTTAATTCCCACACTGGTATTATCTTTAAAGAAGAACATCCCATGGTGAAGCATTGCACTTTGTTCTGCCTGATATAAATAACTGTAATAGGTTAATATGAATAAGGCTAAAGAAACTCTGAGCCTCATCCAAAAATTCAGCATTAAATCACATTTACTACTGATGAATTCATTAGTAAAATACAAATCACCTTTTAAGCAGAATATATGCCAGGGTTATTCCAAAAATGCCAACATCCAAGCATTTTCTCTGTGATGCTACAGCTTCTGTGTCCAAGAAAAGTATAGAAGAACAAATATGCTGCTGATATATGCTCTGACACTGAACCTCAGAATCCAGAGAGCAAAATTTAGTGCAGCTAGAAGGAACAGGGTAAGGTGGATAATCCTCAGCATCTTTACCTGAAGGACTGCCTCTTGCCACTGTTCTCACCTGTTTACACCCTCTTTTCTGTTATATTTAGGAGCAAAAAGGAGAGGAATATTTGCAAGATTTTGTGAATAACAGAACATAATTCTGGATGTATTTGGGGCACTATAGATCATGACTGATTTTTCCCATGATTTTCTTATGTCTGTGGACAGTTCTCAAACAACTTACAAGAAAACCTTAAGTATCACAATTAGAGTCCTGTAAAGATGATTAGCTTCAGTTCTCTGATATTTAAAGAGGTTCCAATTTCTTTCTAATTTACTTAAACTCAGTTGAAATTGAGATATTAATCAAATTCAAGCTGACATGAACCAAAATGATTAACTTATCAGGTTTCTCCTGACGTCACTGTGTCTCTGTGGCATAAACTGTGCAGTAATTTTATTTCATACCTGTAGCTCCTTTTTGAACTCAGGCATCCACTCTTGACTCCACTACACCTTCAGACAAATTGTTCTAACAACTGACAATGTTGGTGTATTATTACTTATCCCTCTTATTTGTTTTCTGTTACTTTAGCCCACATGTTTCACAGTTTGTGTCTTGCTGCAAGAGTATTAAGCTCAGTTCAGGAGGGAAAGAGGAGACTATGCTTGACCTGTACTAACTTACATAAGGTTTGCAAAATTCTGAATTGGTAATTTGCCACCATGTTCATAATATAGTTATATGATGACCACTCAATTATTTCATGGCCTCTTGTAAAGCACCGTCTACACTGTTGGCCAGAGAACTAAGTTTATCATGGGATATGTGTTTGCTAAGAACTGCTATCCTGATTTTGTGTAGTTATCATGTGAAACTGTGTGCAATTTGCTTAGAGACTGGCTTGATAATTTTCTCATTCTCACCAGGATAATCTGGTTTCTTAAGAAAATTGGGAAGTGTAAAAGATCCAACCTTTTAAAAATGTTCACATTCTCATTAAAAAAAAAAAAAATTACGCAGTTGACCAGATTATGGACTGACTTAAGAAAATCTCTAGTCAACTTTAAAAGCTCCCTGGTAAAAGTATATCAGTTTCTGTTGACTTACTTAGTCAGGCTGTTATATTGACATGTAAAATCTTTATTCCACTACCACCAACCCAAGCAGTGCCATCCACATTCTTCTGTCTGCTAAAAGTCTGATTGTATTTAAGTATATATGTATTAAGTAATTTTAGTGGTATGATAGAAGGGCTAAAAAAGAGAGGCTTGATACTATATATTGCAGTGCTTTCCACACCATTGCATTAGGTACCAGAGACCTGATTCTGTTGTTGCTTTGCTTGGCATAAGAGAGCAGACATGTGACCCAGACATGCATCCAACATGCACGGTGTTGTGCCAGTGCATGGCACAGGACAGGTCAGCCCTGGGTGTGCAAATTCCCCAGTTTAGGGAAATGAGCGCTCACTGTGTAACACTGTAATTACATCTCCACCACATGCAGGCTGCAAAAATTACCTTTCTTGATAAAACATTGGCCAAAATTGTGGTGCTGTCACCAGTCCATT
>JAOXXN010000444.1:641376-653884 GCA_026770055.1 Myrmophylax atrothorax
AATGGAAGGATACAGGCTCTTTGAGAAGGACAGGGAGAGGAGGTGAGGAGAGAGCATCACCCTCTATGTCAATGACCAGCTGGATTCATAGAGCTTTGCCTGGGGATGGCTGAGGAGCTGACTGAGAGCAGAAGCCCTGGTTCTCAAGGAGACTTCAACCACCCTGATACCAGTTGGAAGGACAACAGAGCTGGAAATTAAGCAATCCAGGAGGTTCCTGGAATGCTTTCATTATAATTTTTTTCTCCAAGTGATAGAGAAGCCAGCAAGGAGAGTTGTTGTACTGGATCTTGTTCTCACCAACAAGGAGAGGCTGGTGAGGGATGTGAAGGTCAGGGACAGCCTTGGCTGCAGTGACCATGAAATGGTCAAATTTGAAATCCTTAGGGCAGCAAGGAAGGAGCACAGCAAGTTCACTACCCTGGAATTCAGGAGAGCTGGTTTGGCCTCTTCAGAGATCTGCTGTGGGATAAAGCCCCGGAAGAAGGAAGACTCCAGGAAAATTGGTTAATATTCAAGGATCACCTCCTTCAGGCTCAGGAATGATGCATCTCAATGAAGAGGAAGTCAGCCAAAAACATCAGGAGGAATGCAAGGATGAATGTGGAGCTCCTGGACAAATTCAATCACAGAAAGGAAACCTACAGAGAGTGGGAACAGGGACAGGCAGGATTACATATGGATTGTCAAAGTATCCAGGAATTACATTAGGAAAGCTAAAACTCTCATAGAATTAAATCTGGCCAGGGAAATCAAAGGCACCAAGAAAAGCTTCTATAGGTACACTGGTGTTATAAGGAAGACTAGGGAAACTGTGGGTCCTCTCCAGAAGAAAACGCTAGACCTAGTTAGCCAAGAGATGGAGAAGGCTGAAGTACTCAATGACTTTTTTGCCTCTTTTTCACCAATAAATTCTCCAGACACATGGCCCAGATTGCTGAAGGTGAAAAGAAGAACTGGGAGAATGAAGAACCAGCCTGTTAGGAGAAGATCAACTTCAGGAACATATAAGGAACCTAAATGTGCACAAGCACATAGGACCTGATGAGATCCATCAATGGGTCCTGAGACAACCTCAGGTTAAGCCACAACCCGTTACATTTGAGAAGTTTTGGCAATCCAATGAAGATCCCACTGACTGGAAAAGGGGAAATAAAACCCTCATGTTTGGGAAGACATAGGCCCGTCAGTCTTACCTCTGTGTCCAGCAAGATCATGGAGCAGAAATTATGCTAAGGCACATGAAAAACAATCAGGTTATGGTGACAACCAATACAGCTTCACTAATGGCAAATCATGCCTGAAAATTTGGTGACTTTTTACTACAGGGTTATGGCATTTGTAGATAAAGGAAGAGCAATTGGCATCATTTACCTGGACTTGTGCAAAGCTTTTTACACTCTCCTGCACAACAAGTTGGTTAATGATAAGTTCAGCATATCTCAGCAGTGTGTGCTTGCAGTCCAGAAAGCCAGCCACGTCCTGGGCTGCATCAAAAGCAAAGTTACCAATAGGTCAAGGAAGGTGATTCTCTCCTTCCATTCCTGTGAGATCCCATCTAGAGTACTGTATCCAGCTCTGAGGCACCCAAAATAAGAAGGACACAGATCTGCTGGAGCAAGTCCACAGGAGGATCACAAAAATGATCCGAGGGATGGAGCACCTCTCCTGTGAAGGCGGGCTAAGGGAGCTGGAGTTGTTCAGCGTGTAGAAGAGAAGGCTCCAGGGAAGACTTAAAGTACCATTCCAGTACCTAAAGGTGCTACAAGAGAATGGAAGAGAGATATTTCCAAGGGCATGTAGTGGCAAGACATGGGGGAATGGCTTTAAACTGAAAGAGGGTAGGCTTAGATAGATATAGGAAAGAAATTCTTCACTTTGAGGGTGGTGAGGCACTGGAACTGGATGCCCCACTAAGTTGTGGATGCCTCATCCCTGGAAGTGTTTAAGGCCAGGTTGGACAGGGCTCTGAGAAATCTGGCATAGCAGAAGGTGTCCCTGCCCATGGCTGGGGGTTGGATCTAGATGATCCTTGGGGTCCCTTCCAACCCAAACTATTCTATGATTATACACTTAATGGTGCCAAAATGGTGGCAGTAGGGAAGACAAAGTAAAGGTCCTGTGTAGAAAAATTTACTCAAAACAACTGATTATTTTGGGGGAGTGAATTATTGTTTTTACTATCTTGTCAATGTTTTTCCTTTGAAAGTACTTATAAGCATGAGGTCAAACCACTGATGAGTCATTTGTGAACAAAGACACTTTGCAGTGATGTTCTGAACATGCGATTATGTGCAAATATCTATGCTTCCCTGCAGATACCTAATCTGAGGATCAAGGGCTGAGATCACAAATTTCCTTCAAGCTTGCATTCAACCTCTCTCAACTAGCGATTCCATTATACTTTTCAGCACAAAACTACATTGCAGGTTTTTATGTCACAAAATAGTGCTATTAGCAACAACTCAGACTGAACATCATGTAAGAAAAGGCAAAGTTGCTCCCAGAGTCACAGTGCCTTACACTAAGAAGTTTTGTAGATGAGTTTATAAGCCCTAGGAGGAAGATGAATGAAAGGCAAAGCAGTAGTAGTAGAAGCAGCAGTAGTAGCTGATGCTTTTCCAGGGCAGCAACTTCAAGAATTAATTCCCCCTTTCTATCATTCTTCTTTTCACTGATATGACTTGCATAAATGTGTTACTATGCCACATTTCCAAACATGACAACAGAGTGCATCTTGAAAGGGGAAAGTATTTTTTCAGACAAAAATCAAGAAGGATCCACAACAAAAGGTAGAATTGTAAGACCTCCTACTACAAGGTTAAAAGTGCATTTAAAAACCTCATTATAAACTGTGCTTTACTATGCTACTCCCCTTCCTTTTGTGAGGTTTTTTTTGCAGCATGGCAAGGTTCCAAAGCTATTTTTCAGATGCTTTGCAGCAGATGTGATAATTACAAGATGCACCATCCTAGGATTTTGGCATTTATCTCTTTTCCTTAATTTCATTTTTACTACCTTTCCTTTAAAGACAGAATGGATTGAGGCCATAAACTGCCAAATTCTGTATCTTATGAGGCAACCAACATTATGAAAGACAAAATTATTTAAATCTTCGGTCAAATGGACAGAAATGAAAAATTCAGCACAATTTCCATAGAAGCATTTGAAGGCTCCCAAGTGGAATTTCTTTTCACCTTATTCCAATCTTTGTGATTTTGTTAGTGAGACTAAATTATACTTTGTAGAAAATTTTCATGTCCAAAATTAGATCAGGTTAATAAAAGGAATCCAAGGTTGTTTCCTCTTTTCCTTAGTGCTTTCAGGAACTTCCTTCCCCCTAAGAATCAGGCTCTGTGGCATGATTAATTCTTGCTGGCAAGAAACAAGAATGCTCTGACACTTGCTAATCAGGAGGGGAAAAGGTGAGAAACAGTCACTCATCTGCTCTGGAAAAAGGATTTCTGTATCTAAGTATCTAAATATTAATAAATCAAAACTTGAATTGACAATTTGAATAGACAGTTTGTGGACAAAGCAGCAGATGTGGCTATTCTTTTTAGGTAAAAAAGAGGATCTTGAGTGAAGGCACTGTGCTTTTCCCCCATCCCATTCCCTTCCCCCACCAGAATATGACATTGTGAACACACACACAAATACACACACACATTTATCGCTAGGGAAGCAAATTTGTCGAGTGGCAGTGAAAGAGAATACAACCAGCAAAGCACAAGGAGAAGTGGAGAGAAAGACATATGGTGATGTTGTGCTGTGCTTCATATTGTCTTGACATGAAAGACAACTCGGCAGGAGGATTTGCAATGCCCATCAACATGCAAAAGGCACCTTTCAGCTAAGCAGTTCTGATAGCATTCAGTGGCTAACAGGCATGGAGAAGTGTAGGCCACCTGGGGTCACTGGATAATTAAATGTAATCCTGGTTTTTTCTCCTTCACTATGGCAAAACCCCAACAAAACACAACAGAAAACAAACAAAAAAAAAACCCAAAACTATGAGCCCTGACTTCAAAAAACCAAACACATTTGAAGTTTTTTCTCACGTAATTGGTTACTTAACTAGTTAGGTTTCTATACTCAAACATAGGAGCTCTTACATCAGTTTGATATCCCTGTACAAGATATCATAAGATAATAGAAGACCCAGCGACAAGTTAAGGAGATGAAGTAGGGGGAGGGGAAATCCTATTCCCACATGAACTGTTGAAACCAGACTCCAGCTGCTCTTGTTGAATTATTTTACATCAAAGCTGTTTCAGGGTTGCAAAACATCCAGGTGTTAAAAAAGTGCTGGGTGTTTGCTGGGCCAAAGGTGATGTTTATGCCAGTCAGCACACTGGGACAGAATACAGCAAACCAGGTTTCCCTGCAATCACGAGAACTGTGAAGGCTTCTGGGCACCATACATTGCAAAGTTGGATAAGGGTTTTTAATAAGCTGCACCCAAGTAAAAGCCAGCATACGCTTTGTTTTGTCTAACTGCAGCATAGCTCAGGTGGAAAGCAGATTTCAACACATGGAAGCAAGAGCACTTGGCTTTGAAACTAACCCCCCTCCACCATGTACCTGACAGTTTATTCTTGCATGAGAGTTTAATTTTGGAAACAAGGGGGTTTATGCAGGTAAAGTTTTGCATATCTAAACACTATTCAATCAAATTGATTTCATTAACTTTGCTTTATTGATGTAGAGAGCTCAGGATTTTGAGACACAGCTCATGGAAAGACTCTCTTTTTATTTTTTAAGCTATATAACAATACTTAGTAAACTGCTACTACTGCTATTACTACTATTAATCATCATCATCCTCAGCACTTGCATGATATTTCCATTTTTTTCATCTTGAAAACAACTTATAAGAACTGTCTATGAGGTGGGAGCAAGTCTTATTATTTGCATTTTGCAAACTAAGGAGTTGGGGCAAGAAATTAAGATTTCTCTATTTTACCTCTAGTATTAAATCTTAGTTGTTGGAAATATTTTACCTTACTTTCCTCTGTTTTTTCCACTGATTCAGCTCCAACATATCAGAATCTCTGCTAGTGAAGTTTTCAAGCTAGCAAACCAGAATTGCTATAGTCTACTCAAGTTTTTCATGCATCTTTGCTGATATCATATCATTACCTTTCCCTTTTGTTAACCTATAATGTGTTCATCAGTTTCCAGCAGCAAAAGAGCTTTCACTTCTGCATCTCCTTTGGCCTGAAAAGCTCTTCTGACTATTACTGATGTTGCTCTGCAAATTATTGAGCCTGAGGGCCCACTCGTAAATTACGTGCTGTCTTCTGCACAATTGCTTACTAAAAAGACAAATCTTGTTAGGAGGAACTGCACTGTACAATTTCAGTAGTGTTTAGGAGGAATACCTTTTACTTGAGTTTAGGAGTAATTTGATGTAGCTTGAGATCCATGGTGTTTCTCATTTGAACTCACAGCGGGCATGCATAAGACAACATGCCCTTTACATGCTAACATTTTAAAAAGGCCTAAATTCCAAACTTGGGTGAAAAAATGTATTCATCTTGCTTTGTTTGTATTTCTGCATTTCTGTCTCCTTTTAATATTTCACCCTAAAATTGTAATATTGGATTTTGGAAGTATTCATGTGATCATGTTAGGGTGACATCTATCTGACAATGTAAAAATACGTTTTCCTGTAAGTTTTTCCCTTGAATCAAAATCTACAGTACTTACTGGAAATACTTCTGATGATTCAGGGTCTTTCTTCAGACATTCCCTACCAAAAAGTAGAGCATTTTGCTGTGGAGTAGGTGACTCGCTTAATTGTCACCAACTAGTTCTAAACCTGGTAATTCTGTATTATTTAGGCTATATTTTATTTTATGGAATGCTAGTATTAATGATACTTATTTCCATTGAGGAAAGAAAAAAAAAAACACATTATGTGATAAGACATGAAATGTTGTGCTAAAAAGAACTTTTGCTTTTGAAGAATAAGCAACACAAGCATTTCATCATCTCATCAGCTTACCACATGCTTTGTTTTTCTCCCCATTTTCCCCTCTTGTAGCACTGCAGCACTGAACCTCATGAAATTACACAATGTGAGCTAATACCCTATAAGTTACTGGTGTGCAAAAGCAAATTAGATTGTGAAATGTTATAACATGCTGCATTATAACAGATAATAGATTTTGCAATCATTTGTTTATTTCATTGTTCAGATGAATATTTGCCTCTGACTCAGAGAGTGATTCTTCAGCCAGTAGTATCCCTTGGAAGTTTAAGACAAAAAGAGTCTTCCTGACAAGGGAAACATATTCCACCACTCATTAATTGTAATTTGCTCCACTTGCTGCACACCCTGCGCAGCCCAGCCTGAAGTCCCTGCTGCAGCTGGAGCATGGTGTAAGTGGCAGAGATCCATACAACTGCATGGAGAGTCCCAGTGAGCAGGATGAAGACTGAGGCATTGATTAACTAACCTGGTTTTGCATTTTAGAAACAGTTCTTACTGTTACATGCTGGCCAAGAGGTTGAGCAACATGCTCTTACTAATGCTCAACATTGACACTGTAGAGTGTTTCACTGACCCCTCTACTTCTCTAATTAAAGAAAAAATAAGATTTTTATTTCCTCTGCAATCCTCTAAAAGTCTTGTGGCCACTTTAGCAACATAAATTAGGACTATTTAATTTTTCTATTTCTTTCTCTGTCTGCAGCACAGAGCCAAGCCTTTCATACTAGAATGTCAGGAATCAACAGTGAGTATTCTGTGCATGAGTGTGATAATGCCTCTCTATTAAATATGAGCAAATAGCTCAAGGAGAAATTATTCTTTTTCTGTATTTCTGTTAATCTTTTTTTTAAGAAAGAAGTGTATGAATCATTAATTTTTTGGTGTCTGAAACACTCCACAGTTATTAAAAGTCCACAGAGCTAGAAAGAGTAACATAAAACGTACCCAGCAGCCATTAGCTTTTAAAGTCCTGATTAGATATGAATTTTTCACTCTGTCTCATTTTGATTTGTAATCCCATAAATTAGAAGTTTTATTTATTATGAAATTATTTTTATTTTGTTTTAAACTGGCTGAAAATTCAGATTTGTGTTTAAGTATGTTCATGGGAATCTCACCATGCCTGAGCCTCTCTTCTTCCCTCCCTCATGTGCTGGAAATCTGCTCACTGTAAAAATTTATTGTAAAACTTTATGAAAAGATTCAAAAAAGAAACAGAAGGTACTGTAGAAAACAAGTCCAATGGTACATCACAGAACTTGAATGAAAATGTGATCGGCCTTTTTAGCCCCCACCACACTTGCAGCAAGCGTGGGTAGAGCCCTTCCCAGATCTTCGTTTGCAAAGCCTAGCCATGATGACGATGATGATAGTGCCACATACAGATGCATTACTCTTTAAACAGGAGCTGTCATATCTGCAAGACCTATGAAATAGTCAATTTGCTTGGGATTAGTTAATTCTACGTAAACTCTATGCAATCTGTAGTTTGCAGAAGATGGGATTTATATTTGATACAGATCACAATTAACTATATAATCCCCCTGGGTACAATTCTTCTTTTTTGTGCTATGACATCTGGGAGTAACTTACTATATGAGTCATCCTATTGTGATCTGTGTAAAAACTACAGAGTAACTCAACAATAGGTCTTCAGATTAAACAGAAGATGCTCTTTGGTTCAACTACACAAATAATTAAACAATAAGAAAGTTATAAGTATCCACAGACACACATATACTGTCAATCTTATCAAAAATAGTATGACATCATAATATTACAAAGATTAGCTTTTTGTTAACCAGAAGGAAAAATGTGATGTCTCCCATTAAGACACAAGTATTAACATGATTACGTTTGCAGGAACTCAGCTTCCTCAGTAGTGCCAGCATTCTCAGAAAAACCAGATGTCAAAATTAATCCTTGCCTTAGTTTGGCAAGCTGGGACCAGTTTATCACTGTGTGGGTGTGACCAAAGCTGTGTATTCTAAACCCTCTATGTAATTTCTCATCAACTGTTAACAATGGACCCTTTGCAGCAGCTGCCCAGGGCACACCCAACCCCTCAGGCTGCAAGCCGAGTGTTAAAGAAGCCTGTGAGATGGGAGCTGTGATAACTCCCCTCCAGGAAGTTGTTAGCACCTTCACACACAGCCTGAGGGGTCATGCGTGCTAATGGGCCATCAACAATTCCAAAACCACCCCATGACTCACAGAGTTAGATCTCCCATTGTGGAACTTCCTGCCCTGAGGAGGTACTGGGTGTTCCCACTTGAACCTGAGGGTATATAATCTTGGCATTTGGGGACATCTGGGACCATTTGTTGGATCCAGAGGAGGACCAGAACTTTGACAGGACTGTGACCACCACTCTTGACCAGACTGCAACCATCATCTGCACCAACAGGTTTTTCTTTCCCTTCTTTTTACTTTGGACTCAGGGGAACCATGTGGGGCTCAGCACAGGTGCTAAAGAACACCATTCTGTTTGTGTCCCAGGGAGTTGGGTTGTACTTCTGGGTTTTGTGGGTTAAAACCAATTTCTCTTTGTATCATTGCGTTTATTGTAATCTTTTTATTAAATTGTAATTCTGACTTATTATTTTTTTGTGTTGGGTTCATTTTTCCTGCCAGTTTAGCTTTAAACCAGCACAGTCCTGAAATTTCCAAAAGCATTCAGTGTGTAATGCTGCTCCTGCATGGTATCTGTGGCGGTGTTTTTCATAGAGCTCAGTACTCAACGTGATAAGGAAATGATTTTGTGAATGCTGAGCTATAGTGAAAATTCTAGCTGTGAGGTAAAGTTTTCAGAAATGCCTAAGACATTTTTTCAGAAGCTAAACATAATCTCAAATATACAAACAGGTTGCTGTGAATAAACAAATCAAGACTTACCCAAATAATTAATTGTCTGCATGTACACTTCTAGATCTTTCTCACCTAAGCCAACTTAAGGGCTATTATTCCATAATGCCTGAGAGAGCATTTAGGATAGCACAAGCACCCCAGTAACCCATTCACTGACTAATAAAAAGAGCATATTTAAATCACAAGACATCTTCAAATACTCATAAGCCTTTAACTTCTATAGAAAGCAGGAAAGCAGATATTTTTGAAAGCTAAAACAGGCCCCTTATCCTCAGATTCTTCAGAAGCTTAAAACAATTTAAAAATGTGGTTCTAAAGCACATTTGAGTAATAGTAGGTAGATTCTTTTAAGTCTTCTACAAGCATGTATCTGGTAAACAATATGGTAAAAAACTTTTAGCTAATTTGATAGTATTTCTTCTTTTCTGTTCAGATGTCGTCTACAAGGAGTTATGTTCTCAAAAGCAGGCAAATACATATGCTGATGTGTTCCATGAATCATTTTTTAATCTAGAGCCCATTCAGCAGTAGTTCACGACAAATATTCAGAAATGAATATTTGTCATTTAGTTAGATAAATTACATGATATTGTTTCTCTTTGCCTGAATGGATGACTTGGATAACTAAACTGCAACAGGAAGATTCTCAAATTGCAATCTGAGTTAAAATCTGATGTTACAGATGCAATTAGGAACTTGCTGAGTGTTATACATGTGGGTATATTCCAGTAGCAGGCTCATGTATGCACATGCACATGTCTTCAGGACCGGCTCTTGGGCTGGTGTAAATACAAGTATCTCTGTTCAGAAATGAGAATCTGGCCTCTGTGTTTAAATCGTCATCTCAGAGCTATGTAGATCAAGTCAGCTTGTATTTGCATCTTTCTCAAAGTGCTATGAGTGTATTTCAGGTTTTATTGGCTGGTGGAGAGTATGCAGCACAGGAAGTAGATCCACAGGAATCTCTGTGTCAGTTTTCCCATCAATGTAACAGTAATAAGTGAATAATTAAAGTTATACACAGATATCTTAGTCCTAGCTCTTAGTCCAGGCACAGTTAGCTTCTAAGTCTGAGAATTGCGCTGCTTCAGGGTAGACACAACTGATTTATTATTTAAGGATAATTATTGGGGCATCCACATGGTGATATACCTCACTGCCTCTTGAGCAACTTCCTAATTACCTAAAAGAGATTGGTGCACCTGCATTCTCCACATCTCATGCTGATTTTGCTTACTCTCAAACAGGAACTGCTAAGAATACATCAGAATTTCAGAAGTCTAAACTGGAGATAAATAAAGATCATAATCTCTTCTGTGAAAACTTAATAGAGATTCAGATTGGCCTGTTCTCTGCCAGTTTGAAAATGATGACAGTGCAGCTTTAGTCAGCTGCACTTCTCTGGATATGTTTTTCTTTCTCTTAATGAAATCAGCATACTAATTCAGATCACATAAGATAGTGTAGACTGAGTCACTGGTTCTCTTGCCATATTTGCTCATCAACTGAGCTACAATTTGGGGGATGGCATTTCACTTTCCAGAGCTTCCTCATATGTTAAAGGTATGTATCAGCATTTATTTCCTTTGAAAAGTCCCATATGACTTACAGCTCTCTCAGGGCTCTTACAGCTCTCTCTTCCCACCAGCAAGAAGAATCCAGTATCACCACTGTTGCTTCTGGGTATTAGGTTTATATAGTCAAAAGTTACCAGAGTGGCATGTTGATAAACATTGTGGCACAAAGTGGTTCAATCAAGCTGCTTAAAATGTTGGCAAAATTGTGCGCCCTTAAGTGACCTGCAAAGCAATCTATGGTGTAAATTACAGTTCTGTACTTGGTATGTAGTAACATCCAAGTCTCAGTAGGAGAAACTTTGAAACAATCATGTGTTGATGAATATTTCAAAAGCTCCCATGCACTTTTATGCTGGCTCCATATCCTATATGCTATGCTATATCTCTGGGAGATCTACTCTGTGATAAAAAGGCCAAAACACTTTCTCTCAACTGAAAGGCAGGAACCAAAGCTCGATAAGTGTGTAAAATTTCTGAAGGGAGAAACTTCTTGTTTGTGAGAGAAATACAAGGAAATACAATATGGGCAGATCTAATTTCAGCCCTAGATCATTCTCAAAATTCAGCCATGGGAGGATTTGCAACCACCATTAAAATACAAGAGTAAATCAGAAAAATTGCTCCTCTGTGTGTGTAATTGAAGGGGCAATTAAAATAATTAGAGAAAGAAGTGTACAGAGAGCTGTTCATAACTCAGTTTTTCATCCCTCAAAGCCCTTTGAAAAATGTAGCCCTAGCAGGATTTTCTGAAAATGATGACATATTGTTCCTTAAAGTATACCAAACTATACTGCCTAGCATTCTACATGTGAAGGAAAGGCAGTTTGAGTGTCAATATTCTTAGACAAAAATATTATACCTGTGAAATAAGTTATAATGTGTGTGACATGACAGCAGAACCCAAGTGCCTGGGAGAAGTCCTCTCTGGCAAGAATCCAGAGAGACCTACCCTCTGTGATAGGGATAGGGATAGATATAGCTCAGGGATAGTCCAAATGTATTTGATGGCAAAATTGTAATGAGGGTCTCCAAGTCCTGAGCAATTTTTTCCAGTAAAACTTCATTTTAGAATTTTGAAGTCATTTACAGGATTGCATGTCTCTAAAAGAAGTTGCAAAAATGAAGCGTGAAAAGAGTTGGTATAGATACCAGTTTGGCTACCTCAAGGTATAATAGATTTTAGTGATAACACAGAGGATAAAGTCATTTCTGGAGATCTGTTGACAGGCTTATTCATTCTGTTGGCTTTATTTACTCTTCTATTGCCCCAGTTTATGTTTCAGTTCAATGAACTTACTCCAACATAAAATTTGAGTCAGGTGTGAATCAGCTCTTATGACTCTGTAATACTTCCAACTCCATTGTGGCTGCTAAATCTTGCTGTGGCTGACTCAATAATGATGTTGCCCAAACATGTCTTTTTAAATTATTTGAACTATATATATATTTTACAGCATTTCAGGGAATCAGAATTGAGAATCTAGCAGAACAACATAGTCTTTGGAACTCAATAATCAGGATGACAGTTTATGTGATACTTTTCTTTTTCTGTTTTTACTGGTGTATGTAAATTACTAGCCTCTGCAGATCTGCTTTTACTGTGATATATATAGGAAACTGTAATGATCTAATAATTCTCATGCTGCAAGGCAGTTATGTATAGCTGTTGCAAATTTATTTAACTAAAATGATATAGACAGGACCTCAGACTAATTGATGCTGAGCACTCACAACTCCCTCTAAAATTCATAGAAGGGTGCTCATCACTTCTGAAAGTAGGCTAGTAATGTATTCATGACAAGATCTGTGTATACAAGCTATCCTGTGAGTAGTAGCAGTAATTAGGCCTGCTTTCAGGAAGACTGTGTTCATACTTGCCTCCCTGCAGTAACTCCCAGTCCTTTCACCACGGCCCTCTCTCACCTCTGTAACCTCAATTCCCCCTGCTCTGAGGCCAAGGGGCGATCTACAGCTGCATTTCTGGGTTACGCCGATTCTGCTGCTCTGGGCAGTAAGCTTTGCACAAGGGAATGACCTGATGTAGCCCTAAGTATCCAAAAGAAGT
>JAOXXN010000444.1:656220-676576 GCA_026770055.1 Myrmophylax atrothorax
CCACCTCTTCCCCCATGTATCCCCTGCCCCATTCCCTCCTTAATACTTCTGGCTTCTTCTACACCTCCCCTTAGGCACCATACACTTACCTCTTACCTCCTTTCCAGTTCTCTTCTATGCCAGCTGAAAAAAAGCCTGTTTTATTATTTGCTGATGGGCCCAAAGTCATTTGGTCATGTTGGCTGGCCAGCTGGCAGGCAGAACTGGGCTGTTAATTGTTTAATTTGTGCTGAAACCATCCCCTCATTGGGAGTACTTATTTAGCTCTCTTTTACTTGTCTAGCTGCCAGTTTTCATAAAACCTGGGGGAACAGAATATATCTAAGGCTGATACCTCTCTGTTAAACTGAGTTGAAATAAGCCAACAGAATAACAAGTTATTCCAGGACAGGACACAAACCCCCACATACATACATACATACATACATACATACATACATACATGCATACATACATAGCAAGTTGGCAAGTAGTACTGTTATGCAAGTCTTATTTCCTTAGGAAGCCAGGTTAATGAAATGCGCAGGGAGCTGTTCATTGTATTTTCCTTCTCATGACCCCTTTCCAGTCCACTTGGATCCCAGTTCCATGATTTCATCCATATTAGAACACCCATTTGCCCACTCAGTATCTCAGTTACACCAGTGCAGCTATATGTAGACATCATCCACAGACTATAGACCACAGAAGCCTTAATTTCCTTCAGACAAGCCACTTGCTTTGAACAAGCTCCTTTTTTTTGATTCTGACCATTCATGATCCTCCTTGGTACTGTTAACAGCTTAGAAACCAGATACTTCATGCACTAAAATCTTTCATCATTTTCTTCCTGGATACTGCACAAATTACTAGGAATCCAACCCATTAACAATAACTTTGGAGTTTGATCAGTTTCTTGGTATTATATTTTATTGTACAATTAGACATGCAAAGGATGGGCGTGTTTTGTTTTTCTTCTTAGACAGCAAATTAAATATTTTTCTTGCTTTCTTCTTTTACAAACATTTGAACTTTTTTTTCCTCCCAAGGGCTTTTGGAGGTATCCATAGAGATGTGACATACAGACATAAACTAAGCAATAGACTTTCCTCCTTGTATGGCAGCTGTGGATGTGGGAGAGAAGTTGATCCTCAGAATTGCCAGAGCACTGTAAAAGCCTATGGGAGAAGGCTGGTCAGTTGTAAACATGGATGTGCTTGTTTGCCTAGGGCAGCTGTACTACTATGGTTGGCACAGCAGCACAAAATTTTCTCATGAGTAGTAGAAAAGTCTACATTGGTGGTCCTGTGGCTTATTCCACAAAAGGAAGGACTCTTGTCCTACTGTAGACTAATTCCATAATGAGCAATTTGTGGAAAATTAATGCAATATGATCGTCTTCACTTCTTGCCTACGTAAGTTGGAACTTTCTTTTAACCCCATCTAAAATCACTAGAGTGAACTGGATTTAGAATAGACCTTCCATGGAGTAGGGCATGCTGCCCATGAAGACCAGCTCTAGCTGAGTACCAAACTCACGGTAATTCCATAAGCTTAGCCTAAATATAGCACATGTGCATAGCAAGAGAATTTTAACAACCACAAATTGTTCTGATCACAAATTCGCATCACACTTGAAGTGATACCAGTTTGCCACCCCTGAGGAGACATTGTTCTGCCAGACTTGCTGATCCACTGACCCTTTCACCACACCTAAGGGCACTGGGATATCACAACACTAGCCACTACAGCTGAGAAGTTTATACTAAACTCCAGTGAATCAAAGTCTATTGTACCAAAGAGCTGTTGGGACACACTTAAGGGCTCCTCATCAACTCCTACCTCGCTTCCCAGCTTTGAGCCTGTTGGCTTGAAGATAGACAGGGAAAGAGCAGAAGCAATTTCAGCCACAATTTCAAGGAGATGCTACTGTTGCCTTTGGTGTTTCATCTCTCCAAGTGGGCACAGAACCCACCAAGAATGGCTGGGGACTTGGTCCATAGTCTGCATTTCTCCCAGTCCACACTCTGAGGCATGGAATAGTTTATCAAGTCTCTTCAGTAGTATACGTTAAGCAAATTTTTTTGACATGCAGATGAAAAGCAAATAACTTCCCTGGACAGGTCCTCATTTTGTCCAGATTTAATGGAGCCCTTCTTCTTCCCAGGGAACTGAGACAAACCCTCTACCAGACTGAATAGACTTTGCCTTTCCCTGAGCTGTGAACCTGAGAGGGACTCTGCAGGGATAATAGATGGGAAAGTCATCACTACGTCTTTCCTTCTCCTCTGACCCAGTTTTTGAAGCCTCAGCAGCTTGTTGCTTGGGTCCATCTGGAAGGAGCAGCTCAATCCCACCATTGCTAAATGCACCCCTTAAGAGGAAAAAAGACTGGTTTGGTGGAGAGGGAAGTATATTCATCAGTAGGGAGTAGCTATTGTACAAACACCAAGGCAAATGCTAGTCCTCATTATGGTAGTCTCTGTCCCCAGAGCTGTCTCCAAGGGAATATCCGATCTGCACTACCTGCACAGTCTGCTCATGGCCAGAACTGGTCTTAGGGGCAGACCATTTCACTGGAGGCAGGTTCAGCTCCTTTTGACCACAGAGCTGGGGCAGCAACTAAAAGACACTAATATAGGAGGATCTCTCCTGATGCAGATACACCTTTCATTAATTGCTGAGGTAATGCAACAGCTTTTATTGTGACCCTGCACACACACATGCTGTTTCTGACCATCCTATTGAGCCACATTCCTTTCAGAAGCATACCAGATCTTTTGGCAGGTGAGAATGGTTTTATTCTGGGTATAGCAGAGGATGAGATCTGCACTGCTCCTTGCACTTTTGATTAGCTGAGTCTACATGGGTTGATATCTATCAACTCTGAATGTGAAAATCAGCACCTAATTTTACACATTCAACAAAAAAGTCTGAGTTTTTCTTTGGAGAGGCAGCTTGTCAGAAGGGCACTATTAAATCACTCCTTGGAAAGGTCTGCCTCTTATCTGAGAGAAGACAAGTCTGAACCTAACTCTGGGCTCCAGTAGAACTGAAAAACTATGAAATCAATAAGCTTATCCCAAGTATATGCTGTCTCAGACCTAAAAACTTCTTGCTGTGCTTCTACAGAAAAGGAATCCAGTCAAAAAGCTTAGGTGTGAGTCACAGAAAACTCAATTGACAATAAACTCAAAGACAAGAGGTACTCCAGTATCCCACAATCAATTTAAAGTCAAACCAAGGCAAACCAAGGAGATCATCTCCTTTGAGTTGCCTAAACTAATGAGAATCCCACAGTTTGAGACAGATCCTGCAAAAGACTTTTGACATGATCTTCAAATATGTGGTTCCATGTAGTGTATCTTTTTCAAGCATTATCTTCATGCAATCTGAATGAAGAGGGTCTTATATGCTTCAGTTCTCACCTCTGTGGAAACTCTTGATGAAAAAATCAGGTTTGCATAACTGCCCTGAGAAATTAGGATGGTGGAGAAAACCATACAGACACTGATCTGTACTTGGGCATCCTGTCTCATGAGCAGTACTGGATGTTACAAGCATCAGTTAAAGGAACCATGAACAGTCCTATAGTTAATACTGACTTCAGTTATTTACCTACAATTGATTCTGTTTCATCCCAGCTATTACTTGAGAAATTTTATACATTAAAATTAAATAGTATCATTTGACTTAAATGTTTACACAATGTATTGTAACTGAATTATAGAGAAGTTTTTTGTAATTATCTGAATAATGCTGGAGCCCTTTTCCTTTCTCGGAGGTGAGTGCACTAATGGGAGAGGAAAGAGCAGGGTTCTGTTTCCCAGAGGTTCTTGTCTTGACCAGATAGGGTGACATTTGTGACCAAGGACAAGGATGAGCTTTCAAGAAGGAGATTGACTTCTCAGCTGTAGCAGTCCCATAAGCCAGAGGAATTCTAGGGGTCCTTGAGTACACAACAAGCAGGCAGTTGTCTAATCCTGAATTTTTATAAATTACTTTTATGAGTAACAGTACTTTTGGTGCTTTACTGTATAGTTCGGGTTTTGACCTTCACCTACCTACTGCCCAGGACTTTCTGTAATTGGCTGGAGGGCCCTCCAGTAAGGGGATAATTTTGAGACCTTCAAACCTGAGGCACGGTCTCCTTCTCCAGCCATGAGGGTGAAGGTTTGATGATGCATTTCAATATTTTCGGATGGAGGCTCTGATGGGTGTTGTCTCTGATCTGTGCTGGACCAAATTCAAAATTCTTTGTTTTCCTAGCTTCTCACTATTGCAATTCCTTTTGATAATTGTCTACAGGGTTAGCTACCAGGCTCAAAAGATTTTATTACAATAGTTCCACCTTGACTAAAAATAGTTCACCTACTTATTCGCTAACCTAGAGATCCTATATGTTCTTCAATGTATACAATAATAACTCTAAAGCAACTCTCCCATTAGCCCAGCAACAGCCAAATTATACCAAATATATAAAGAAAAATGACATAGACTGCTAGGCTTTGCAAAAAGAAATCCTTAGGGGAGATTTAATCACTAAATACTCTGAAGCTGTAGCTGAACAAAAATAACAATCCAGTGGTTACAGACCAGAAGAAAGAAAAATTGGAAGTCCATTTAGCCAATAGTAACACAAACAATAAACACTCTGTGGGACTGAAGAGCTTTCATTGTATGATATGAAAATGCATCTTATTCTTTTTGCTTATATTGTTCTTTGTGAGACCACTTGCCTGTCCCTTCCCCTCTCCTAAGATACCACAAAACAAATGATTTTTATTTCACATTTACTAACTCAGTTCATTTCTGGAAGAAAAGACAGCTCTGTCAGTTGTAATGTCTCTTCAATACTTACAACAAGCAGAGGGTCTGGAAAATATACATTATGCAACAAGTTAACCATTTATAATATTTCAAAGTTACTTCCCTTCCGAGTTTGCTAAAACCAGAAAGAAACCAAATCATACCACTGAGAAGAGTAATGATAAAATGCCAGTAGTAAACCTTAACTCTCAGCTGCTTCATCCATCAGTGGATGAAGAGTGAATCTTTGTAATTGCAAAGAACTTGGTTAAGATTTTTTTTAACCTTTCAGTAAAAGGATATAAAGAATGCTGTTCCTTGTAGCAACCCTTCAGTGAGACTTTTGAATACAGCTATGTGAAATGCTAGGCTTTTGTCTTGCAGCAGTTGGTAGGTACTTTTTTTTTTCCATAGGAACCTCATGGCTGAGCACTGGTAAAGCAACTGTTCTTTGGCTAGCTTTGGCATCAGATTTATTAAACCAAAACCAGGGTCTGATTCACCGAAAACCTGCAGTTTCTCTGAGTTTTCTCTCTGCCAAGCCCTCTGCTAAACTCAGAACTCAAAGCAAACTGAGGGCTTCCTGCAGCCCTGGCAAGCTCTTAGCTGGTAGATGGAAGAGGGATCCCAGCCTCCCTCCTTTCTCTCCCAGCCAAAGTGTCAGGATTGGATGCAGATGCACTGCACCACCTTCCAAGTTCCTTGGGAGTCAGTGAGATAAAATTAAAAGTCAGCACCATGCAGACATGAAGTAAAGTCCTCTCTCTAATCCTGGGGCTGGCCTGATGACCACCAGAGGGAAGAAAAAGCAGGGTGAACTCAAGCTGTGCTGGCTGAATGAACAACTCCTGCCTGCAGGACAGCAGTCTGAAAAGGTGGTTCTGTCATAAGCTTTTCAGCAAATTCCACTTCTGTAATAGCAGAAAACTTATGTGTAGTCTTAAAACAGTGGGCCAAATTCTGACTTGGTTTTACAGAACATGTCCAGAAAAATGTCCTCAGACAGTGGAGTTGCTGCTGCTTAATGTCAGTATCAATTTGGTTCTATATAATTCGGCTAAATTCAATGAAATTGTAGCAAAATACGTAAATGAGGAATGATTTTAGTCTCTTAGCTCGCCTTTTCCAGGGTTTGCAATTCCCCTTTTGGCTCTTGCTTCCCATTTAATTATACTAGGCTCTAAAATGCATTCTCAATGGCAAGCCAAGACTTTGAGTAATTGCAATGAAGGGAGGATTTCTTGTTCCGACACACACATTAGCTAATTTTCCTTGGGTTCTGATACTAACTATCAGATTCCACCACCCCACCCCCGTCTCCGGGCTGGATTGGTTTTTTTCCGTTGTTTTCCAATTGCGAAGCAGACATCTGGCAACTTTCTGGTGGCAGTAGCTGATACACTCACTCTGCTTACTGTACTTTACCATTTCTCTGTGGGAGGTAGGATAAGAGGCAAAAGAAACCGTGGTTTCAGATTCAAGCCCTTATTTTTATCCTATGTAATTCCATAGAGGGAGGTTTTCTTCCTCCTACCACCCTCAGGCTTGTGCTTTCTATTATCACTGAAAGACCAAACTAGCAAAAGAGGATTCCCCTGCCTTAAAAATCAGGGAAATTATTACTGTTTTCTCCTTTTGCAAATACCATGTATTTCTTCTCCTAAACCTCAAGTGAACTCCTCCTCCTCCAGCAGCTCCAGAGGCAAGTGGTACCTGAACTGGGGCAGGGGATGCTCAATTCATCACCACCACCTGGCCTGCCTGATGCTTGCTGCCTTGGAGATCACAGCAATAGAAGTGATGTGGCAAGCACCTGCCATGCTGTTTTTCTGTCCCCGGGGGACATATTGACATGTGGGAAGGGGAGGGGAGAAGGAAAGCAGTGCATGGCTTTATCTGCCATAATTTGCCCTGGTTTTCCCTTGAGTTCTTGAAGCAGAATATAATGGAGCCCTCCATGACCTCAAGCTTTCACCTTAATATTTAATAATGATTTAGATTACTGTGATGTTGATTAAGGCTGAGTAAATATATCCTACACATAAATGATTTCACTCTAAATCAACAGCCACTCTTTTTTTCCTGGTAATGATCATCATTAGCCTGAAATGTTTCTCATGCTTATAATTTTTTAATAGATTGAAATTATTTTTATTGTGAAATAATCCCCACATGTCCCTATGTAATTTTGAATATTAATTCATCCCTATTCCCTTATCTGTGACAATCCTGCCTGAAGTCATTTAGGCTCACATGAGAATTATCAAATTTTATTACGCAAACTATGGAGACTGCTATTCTTTTGATACTAATATGCATTTCATCTTCAAAAGTGATACTGACACAAAATAATTGTCAAGATATTTCAAGATGTCTGTGTAAGGGCCTAACTTATGTGAGATTTTCTTTGTTCTGCATTGCTGTATACATGCTTGATAGTCTAGAAATTATTTGGATAGTTGGTTTCAACTGTGCAAGCTTGTATGCATAATCAATAGATATCTCTATCATGTTTGCATTCTACCATGTTTACCTTACTGTCTTTATTCCAGCTCAGTTACATTGCAAGAAACTGCTCCCTGATATTTAAGAAAAATGGAAGGTACTGAATGTTGATATTAAGCAGACTTATGTCTCAGCAAGAATAACAACTGTGATGTGTCAGCCTCAGATAATATCTTCATGTTGTTTTCTGAATAATACTGATAATTCAGTCTCAAAAGGGCATTTTTCAATTTCTAAACAAGCCTTCATAACGTTTGGAGTTGTCATATGAATATGTATTATAAAGTTTTAGTACCTCAGAATGTCTAAATGTATAAATATTAAAAAGAACACAGAAGAAAAAATAAAATGCATTAAATATAGGCTCAACCGATTGAAAACTTTGGCTAGCATTTTCTGCTTTGTATCCTGGATGTTGAAAATGTGCCATTACTTTTTGCCCATGTAATCTCAGTTTCAGACTGTCAGCAGCTCTTAATGTGCTGCTGTTATTAAAAGATCCACCTAGAATATGTAGAACAGGCTTGGTGAGTAGATACACACACACAAACACACGCACACGCACACGTGCACGTGCACACGCACACGCACACGTGCACGCGCACACGCACACACACGCAAAAACACAAAAAACAAATCACAAAATACCCTGCAGCCCACAGTTCTGTCTTCATTGCAAGTGGCAGTAATCATCTGCACTGCTTCCTTTAGGCTTAATCACAGGGCAGGGCAGTAAGAGCTTGCAAAGGAAGCTTTAAGCAGAAAACTGAACATGAGACAGTGTAAAAACAATACTTTTGTGGAAGTCTTTTCTGCTAAGAACATTTCTTTTTCAAGTTAACACAACACTTCAGCTAGAGAAGGGACATTGGTGTCCTGCAGCAGCAGAATTGGTCTGATGCTGGTAACAGCCCAAGGGCATTGTGGTTATCCAAATCCCTGGTCCATCAGGACCACTCTAAGTTTGAGGCCAGTAGTGCTACAACTGCTGCTCAGTTATCCTGCTCCCTGCTACAACTCTCTTCTGTAGGTGGTCCTTTCTCAGTGTGTTGCATGTGGGCAGATTACCTCTTCTGTCTGCACAGAGTAGGCAAGATTACACTTGACCTGTCTGTCTGGTGTGTCACTCCCAGCACACAGATGGAATTTAACCAAAGCTATCATCACAGATGGATGGTGTACACTAGAGGTGATCTATTTGACAGATTACTGTACTGCTTCTTACATTACAGTGCCTAAACTCTGTCATGTGCTAAGTGCAGCTGTCAGTCTTAACTCAGAGTGAGCAGTCTCAGCAGGTCACACTAATCTTGAGGGACTGGTGTTTGCTCACTTTCAGAGTTTCAATTGCTTTTAAAATTGTTCTGCTGACCTACATATTTGAGGAACAAATTAGGGAGAAAAGTATTTGCCTCTCCATGTAAGCCTAGACACCAAATGAGATATCCTCACCCTCACATTTGCCAAAAGTATAGGTTGGAGTCATAGCATCCTCTTGCTGCAACTGTTGTGCATCCCAGACCAAGAGCTATAAGTCATTTACATTCAGGAGGGAACAGTCAGTAAAGTCATTTTAAAGGCAACTTTCATTCTAGTTATTTTTCTCCAGTATTGCTTTTTAAATGGATCAGTTCTGTTTCCTGGAAGTTCTGTCTCCCTCAGCTTTTTAAAAAGTGATCTACTGTATGCTTTATAGCCAGTCTGACTCGATTCTTGCTTTTACAGAAGTTAATCATACATCAGCTATTGGCTAAGTACAAAAAAAAAAAAAAAAAAAGGAGAGACTCAGCAAGAGAGTTGTTAGCACTCATATTTTACCTCACATTTGGGACAGACTAAGTGAATGCATGATTTGTTACTGTGGCTCTGCTGATGTTCACTAACTCGTTGAGCTGCAGTAACCTTAGCATTTGTTTGAGCCCTGAGGGTTTCTCTACACGCAAAAGTTGATGTGTTTAACTGTACCATTAAAGTGCCCTCAAGGACAGATACCATCAGTTTGATATAAAAGTATGTAAAATCATGGAATTGTGTCTTGTAAGAGAATAGCAGTAAGTTAGAGAGAACAGTAGTAAGCTAAAGGCACATTAAGTATCTTTATACATTACTATAATACGATCTATAGGAGAATATGCCAGCATATCACTACTATATGCAATTAAATGAGCAAAAATGCTATGCAGAAACCAGGCTTGAGGTAATACAGAACCATCACTGTTGTTAAAATTATAACAACACATTTCAAATCCTTTCACTTCTGCAGTGTCTGTCATTCAGCAGGGGAAAAAAAATTCTCCCAGACTGCACACAGGGAAAATGTGTGGGGTGGGATGGAAACACACAAAAGGTAAAATGTCAGAAAGAGCCTTGTATAAGAGATATTAAACCTTTCTATTCAAGTAAGAAATGGTGTATTAAAAATTCAGGAACTGAAGAACAGGAAGGAATCTGAACCAAGGGTCACAGTGAATTGCTAAGTTTTCTACATTACGAGTTCATTTTATAATTCATTACATTAAGGTGACTTTAGGAAGGTGGAAAGTATGACAGTAACATGATAGTCAACAAACAAGTTTTCCCAGATTTCTTGTCACAGCTTGATTTGAGACTTTAAACCCACATATGATGTCTTTACTGTTTTACAGGGGAGCAAGAAAACATGACCCTTGCACATACATTGCATAATAGACCTAAAATCTAATACAGAATATATGTTATATGCTGAATATATGCATAGAATGTGACCTGTGAGGAAACTCTGTGGTGGAAGGACAGCATTGCTACTGGAATAGATAATAAATTACAGACTATCTCTTTTGACATGATTTAGAATATTTATTGCAAATATCTGTCATAACATAATCTATTGTGCGAAACAAATTGGTAAAATGTGTAGGGTGTATGCTTTTTGTTCCTGAGGAAAGTATGAGGCCTGAATTTCAGTGCAGAGGAGGTTACTGCAGAGGCTGGGTCATCACTGTCAAATGCTAAATGACAACCACTGTTATAGGCCAAATGGCCATCCTTCATTGGTAATGAACAACTTCATGCCATTCTATATCCTTTTCACTTCCAAGATATATTTATATTTTTAGTCTGTTGCATTTACATGGTGAAGTGAACTGCAGAGGTGTGTAAGAGACTGAAATGTTAAGGGTTAATGACTCAAAAAATCAGCCATTTGCAAAGCAGCAGGTGCTTTGCTGAGGCCAGGCTTGCACTCCCTAGCCAAAGGGGAAGAGGAGAGGTTTTGGGTGTTTGGTGATAAAACCTCTGATCTGCATAAAAGCAGCCCAGGTGCAGTGGGGGTCTGCACCCACTATTGAAGGATAACCAGGACAAACCAACCTTTGTTTAGCAATAAGCTGAGTTTTGAGGCAGATAAGGAAGAGGCTGATAAGAAGCAGGTCCTGCAGGTGGGACAACGTATATTATCATACCAATGTCCTCCCTCACACAACTGGTTCAGGTGCAAAACTCCCCTGAGGGAGGTATTAGGACATTCACTGGTAGGCCTGAAGGGATTGACCCCTCCTGATAAGGCATACCTGGCTCAACTATACTGATGTGAGAAACAGGGATCTTGTCTTAAAAGGTGTCATAAATGATCAAAGACACCCCAAATACACACAGACTCATTTCTAAGGCCTTCATACAGACAACTGCACATGATCCACAGTGTAGCAACAGTGTTCAACTCCCCACTCCCAAGGGAGATACCTGGGCATTTTCATCTGAACTTGAATGTATATGAACTCTATGTTTCATAGTCCTCCTCCACTCCTGGTGGGTCAAGACTGTGACAATCACTTTGACCAACGGAGATCGAAATTGCAACAATCAAATCTCATGGTTGGACCCAAAACCCACATATCTTTCCCCTCCAGTAACTACATTTACTCTCTTTTCTTTTTTTCTTATAAATATTCTTAAGTGTTATTTTTATACTTTCATATTGCTATATTTCTGTAGATAATAATCAAAACAGCTACATACTTCCTTTCTGTTGCAACCAAATTGTTCTAAAATAAACATGCCACATATACATATATATAAACACTGATCATTCAGTGCTGTTTCACTCTAACCTACCCCAAGAGATCTATTAACAAGAACCTCAGTTACCCTTACCTTCAGGGATGGGTCGTAACAGGGTGGCTTTTGTGAGAAGACATCAGAAGGTGTCCCTATGTCGGACAGGAGGAGCTCCCAAGCTAAGCCTGTCAGTGATGTCAGTAGCACCTCTGTAATAACATATTTAAGGAGGAGTAAAAAAAGCTGCACAACAGCATCTGGGAGAGAGGAGTGAGAAAACATGAGGGCTACAGCCCTGCAGACACTGAGGTCAGTGAAGGAGTGGGAGGAGGTGCCAGAGCAGAGTACGGTGAAGACATGGTGAGACAGGCTTTCCCACTGCAGCCCTTGGAGGCCCAAAGTGGAACAGAAATCCATCTGCAGCCCCTGAAGAAACCCATGTTGCAGCAGGTGGATGTGACCTGAAGGAAGCCCATGGAGAAGAATCACACAGAACCAGGTTTTCTGGAAGAAGCTGTAACCCTGTATGGGATTCAGGCATTCCTGATAGGACTGAACCCCATGGTAAGAATCCATACTGGAGAAGTTTTTGAAGAACTACAGCCCACTCTGAAATGGGAAGGACACACTGTGAAGCCATTTGGGAAGGACTGTATCCCATGGCAGGGACCACACAGGGAAGAGCATGAGGAGGAAGAAGTAGCAGAGAGGAAGAATTATGAGCTGACTGCAACCTCTGTTCCTCACCCTCTTCTGATGACTGAAAGGAGGAGGTAGAAAAAGCATGAGAGAAGCTGAGCTTAACAAGAAGGGTAGGAGAAGGTTTTTTAATTCTGTTCTTATTTCTCACTATATTAGTCTGTTACAATTAATTGCCAATTTATTGAATTACTTTCTCCAGGTGCAGTCTGTTTCACTCTTGGCAGTAATTGGTAAGTGTCCTTAGCTCGACTCACAAGGTTTTAATTGTATTTTCTCCACCTGTCCTGTTGATGAAGAGAGAGTGATAGAGCAGGTTGGTGGGCAGCCAGTCAGTGTGAACTCACTATAGAAAAAGTAATGTCGAAGGACAGGTTCTCACATGACTTTATCTTCTCTTGTATTAACAAACAGCTCTAACACTAAAATGCCACTCAAATGTAACACAAGTTGTAGACTTCAGTCCTACACAGTTACCTCTATAAAGAAGAATCTTTATCTGCCAGAGTCAGCAAACTTTTAGTACCATTTTTTTTCAAAGACAGGCATCAAAGTGCTGATTTTGCTTTGTCATAAGACATTCAGCTTTGCCATTAGATTTCAAAATCACAAAATGCCTTTAATTCTTCTGTATCATTATATTTAGCACAACTAGAAGAGTATAGATTCACACCCAAAACACCCATGCAAAATTAAGGCACAGAAGTATCAGGACACACTCTGGGAGACTGTTCCTGGAGCAGTAAATGCACAGGTGCTTTGTACTGATTGTGCAGACGCACACATGCATTGAATCAATGGACTGGAGATTTTCACTAGGGCATTTCATTAGGATGAAAGCAGCTACAACAGAAAACAATATCTGATTGTTACACCAGTGTGGAACAGGCAGTCCCATTTCAGGCCTTTTATTGCTTAAAGAGAGAAATATTGGGAAGGGTGTTAAATTACTGGGCATTACCTCTTACAGTGATTCTCTTCATATCCATAAAATTAAGAAGGACTTAGTATCTACAACGATGTATCTGCAGAGTTTGAGTAAAGGTAAAATTCCAGTCAATCTTAGGTATATCAAAGACTGTCTTCTTACCAAATAAAACCCCTAAACCCCAGCCTGGTACCACAGAGTTGCCTGCAAAATGCCTGGCATTTCCTTTTGCCCGTAGCATGTGACACTGCCTGAGACACAGCTGCTCAGGATATGGAGGCATCCTCAGCAAGTGAAAATGGTTTTACAGACATCCTTTCTAGATACCTCTCCCAGCCTTTAATTTGCCTTCAGTGTTTCCTCTTTAAGGAGAGCTGTATAGAAGGAGGTGTAGATGATGGCTACCCTGGACATCATTCCTGCACGATCTAGGTGACAAAGAAGAGAAAGTGCTCTGAAGTTTCTGCTGAGTCCAGTTTCCCCACAAACTATACCAGGACCTCGTGTGAATTAGGTTCTAAATGGCCCGCAGCCTATGTTACCCTCACTTAACATATTGAACCAAGTACAATTCATATTAGGAAAACTGACTACATGTAAACTCATACAGCGTCTCAATCATGCAGTAAAATGTAGTAACATAATTTCAGTTTTCATGAGGGAGAATATATTTTAGCTCACCTTTTAAATAACCATACATATAATCACCATACATACACACACATATAATCATCTACCAGTGGTGCATAATAGACATAACTCAGTCTTGTATTTGAACTATGGGTTAAGTCTAATATATTTATTGTTATTTACACATATATATAAACTTTATTTTACTTCTTCTTTTACTGTTTTTATATCTATATATGTCAATTGTGTTCAATTCTTGCAAACGTAAGTGAAAGAAGAGACAACTCCATAGATCTGAATAACCCAAAACCTTTAAAAGTGTAGTTTAACCAAACACTTCCAGTGCAGATGATCCCTTTGGTTGATTATAGACACCACTGCTACATTATGGCACGCAAAATGACCTCAGCCTAGCAGCTCTATCTTTCTATTTTTAGTTCATTTTCATTAAAACTTTTATGTCAGGTAGTTTTAATAATTAAATAAAAAACCCCAAACATGCATTCATGATGGTAACACACTGACCACCCAGCAGAGCAGGCTACTTTAGTTGAACAATTGCATTTCATATGACAGCTCTCAGAAAACACAAATTTATCCAATGTGTACAGCAAAAAGTAACCAAACCAGGCCATTAGATGTAATAAATTATATGGAATATGCAGGCCTCTGGAGTGAGATCCAGAATTCTGAATTAAGTGCTTTTTGCTCTGAACATACTGCCAGGGGAGCCAGAATTTCCTTTCAAGGACAGTCTGGACACCTTAGAAATTGCAAGTAATTAGAAAATCACCATTACTGAAATTTCCCCCATCCAGTGTCAGGGCTACAGGGATGCCACCCTTCATGCTTCAGCTCAGGGGCCAGCTTTAGTGAGAAGGTAAAACTCTACCTGTGCTTTCCTGGGAGGCAAAGCAAAATGACAGGGATGAATAAATCCTGCCCCTCCCTGTAACTTCTTATTTCCTGCTGTTTGTAAGAGTATGGAAACTGTCTCACCGCAGTACAACAGTTTAGTTCCAGTGCTGAATGCCTGAGCAACCGAAAAGGTGACGTGCAGAGATAGGCACCCTATGCTGTCACTAAGCACAGTGCTCTGTTTATGCAACTTGCAGCCTCCTTTCTCGTGACTAAAATCTGCAAGACAATAAGAACAATCATTGACTGAACCGAAGTCTCCGGAGAGATGAATGAATGGTTTTGTTATCCAATGAGTGCTGTCTGCTCCTTTACCTCCTGAGACAAACAAATTGACCCCATCAGCATTCAGATGAGAATCTGATCCTGACAATAAGGAGTCAATTTGCGAGGTTGTATCTACATAGAATTGTGCATCATATCAGGCAGAAATACTGATCTCAGGAGCATGAAGAGCTGCAAAAGGATCCCTGAACCAGAGCCCTGGGCACATCACAAAATTTCAAGTCAAAGAAGAATATACTCAGGGCTAAAATTGAAAGATGGTGTATATGGACATCAGTTTTACACTCTCATGGCATAGCTCCACCCTAGTTCTCCTTTAACTATGAAAGCCCTTTATTAGGTATAGTTCATCCTTTCATCTTGACAGAGATAACTGGATCTTCCAATTAGGATGAACCGTGATTGAATCACTGGCTTTTTTCAGATGTTTGACCTTTTAAAGGTAGGATTTTAAAAAAAAAAAAAGCTAAGTAAGGAATATGACATGTTTCTATCAGATTTATGTTTTACATGCATACTCAGACATACCAAGAACTTTAGGGCAAAAAGTAACTTCGGATGTCTTAGTGATGTTGTAGCAATTGTCTTTCCAAGACAGTGAGATATTTATTAACAGATATTCACTGAAGAAAGTGTCTATGTCAAAATAGGCATATGTAGGGAAATATTCTTTGTTTCTTTAAAAAAAATAGAAGGGAGCAGAAAAGTTCTTCATTAACAGAATTCTTACAGAGTCCCCTCAGTTTTATGTGAATTGTTCATTATTTTCAGAACCTTAATATTATAAATTTTTCAGTCTTGAAGCACAATGTTATATACAGAGGTAAATAGAAGCTACATAAATAGTTACTAGTAGATTAAAAATAACTTCCCCATGAATACATGGTTAAAACTAGACAAAAAACCCCCCACAACAAAAAAAAAGGAACATGCAATTACTGGAGCTCTATTTACTAATACTTCCTGGCCAGGCATACATCTAATAACACTTGGAAACAAACTGGCAGAACACCAAAGCTCCCTGCAAGTGCAAGAATGAGACAATGAAATTAACAGAACCTTGAGTTCATTTGAGATGTGCATAGTTTAAAAAAAAATAAAAAAAGAAGACGTTCTTTCAAAATGTTTTTTCTTTCTTCATTGTGTACTTTTCCCTCATTTAAAGACAAGCATTTGAAAAATCCTTGTCATCTAAATTATCTAGGATTACTTACTCTTTTCAAATATAAACATTCAGATTACACAGAAGATCTACAACTCCAAACTAGAACCGCAATATTGAAGCAACTTATGTCACTCAGACTGGGTGGTCCCATGGTGTAATGGAGTGCACTCTGGGCTCTGAATGCCAAGGACCTGAGTTGGAGTCTCAGTGGGGACCATCCCCTGGCAGTTCAATGCGTCCCTGCCATCCGATCCCATCAGATCTCGGATGCTAAGCAGGGTCAGCCCTGGTTAGTAGTACCAGGTGCTGTAGACAGTCCCTAGAACTTCACTGTCACTGTCCAAGCTTGCTCAGCCACAGCAAATGGACCCTAGGACTTAAACGGTGGGGCCAGTCCTCAGCATGCTGTGCCTCACCTAAAACATCCACTGTGCAGGCTGGAAGGGCACAGCCACGTGGGGAGAGCCCTTCCCAAATCTTCCTTCTCGAAGTCTGGCCATACATACATGACACTCAGAGCAATTCTTGTCTAAAGAACCTCAGATGTTATCAGTACTTCATGATCACTTCAAATGTCAGTCTTAATGTATTGAGTTCCTATACACCTTGAAAACCTTACCACAGCCAAAGAAGCGGGAATCTGAGCCTTTCTGTCAATTTTGTGATGTGCCTCTCTGGAAGGGCTTTAAGACTTTTATTTATATATTTTGTATCATGATTATAAAAATTGCCTGAGTGGATCAGAATTTCCAGCCTATTTCCTCCAAGATGAGCCAAAAGTTATTTCCTAGAGAGGTGCCTTCAGAGTAAAGCAAGGATTCAGACAGACTTCCCCTGTATTTTCTCTATGTTCTTAGAATTTGCAGCTTGTAAGATTTCAAAGACTATTTTTCACACCTTAGAAGGCTTCAGATATTCATCTTCCATTAGCTAGTTCAATTTTCATTTGACCCTGTGTGAAACATTAGGTTTCACGACATCCTCTAGTGAAGAATTCCCACTGTATAATTACCTACTGTGTGTGTGCAAGCTCCATCAGCTCTGATTGTCCTGACTTGCCCTTTTCTGGATATTTTCTAAACCTATGACAAACCTCTTGAAGTAAAACACTATTGAATCCACCCCAGATTTACAGAGTGGTAACATTCTATTCTCTGTATTCTTTCCTACTTCTTTCTTAATAATTCCCAACTGTCAGTGTGGGGGTTTTACCACCAAGAAGACTGTCATGAAACTTTCTGTGGTGAACTCAAGTCCAATTCCTGACTATTATCAACTCCTAGACCATATTTTATATTTTCCCCATGAACTCATGGGAAAAAGGAGAGAAAGGCATGCCTTATGTTCATTAGTGTGTATTTATCTTGTTAAATTTCATCTGTAATTTTAATCCCCAAATACAAAATTCCACAAAGTTCTTTTGCAGTTCTGCACAGGTACATCCATCATTGCTACCCTAAGTACCTTGGTTTTGTCATCAAACTTTGTCACTTTTCTATACACCCTTACAAAATCAGAGATGTTTCCTAGGTCTGAGGCAATGTCACACCCATGCAGTAAATGGAGAAAAGTTACAGAGATATCAGGGCTATGGGTGACAACAGTGAAACAATCACAGATTTGAATTATTTACTCATGCATTCATTGGAGTCTAGATTCCAGGAGACTGATGAGGAAAAGGTGAGATAAAATCACTCTTTCAGAAAAAGTAATCTCTAAAACGTGGTTTAGTCCAGTTTAACCAAGTTGCTCTTAAATCAATTTAGAATCCCTCTAACAGACTTAAGGGGAGAAATACATTGCAAAATAGCCAGTTTGTTTCTACTTTCATAGTAGAACTACTACAGCAGATTACAGCTATTTTTACCATGCATACTTGTACAAAGTGCATGAGAAACGAGACACCTCAACAGCAAATGGACACACAGCAGTCTTCCAGTGTGCTTTATTATGACAGAAGGCAGAAATGTTCTCCCAATTACTCATTACTTTTTCATTTATTTAAATGTTAATTTATTGACACACAGGCACTTCTCAGAAATGCTGTTGCATTTATCTCAATCAAACCCTCCTTCTAGCAAATGTGAACTAGCTTGTGAGCTGTACGTGAGTCAAAAAATTCTGACACTGCTGGATGTAAGGAAACCAGGAAGACACATACCAGATACAATTGCTGCCTTCTGCTAATGCACCACTCCTTGAGCTTCCCAAAAGAGGCACATAGAAGAATGGCATAGAAGATATATGAGCTAAAAAATTCCCAATCTAAACAGAAGTAGACCTATCACATAAATAGAGCTGTAAAAGTGCTTTTTGAAATAGAAGCTAACACACCATCTGCAGATAGGAGAGCATGAGAATAGATGTGGAGGAATAAGAGAAACCAACCATGTAGGAACGGCTTCTCAGAGAACACACCACAAGCAACATGGGGGTGAAATCAAAAAGCATTTATTAATGGCAGAATCGGCTTTTAAGAGGTCAGTTCGGGGAGGGCTGAGAGGAGGATTCTGGATCTTGGACCCAGTAAGGCAGGAGAAGGGACAGAATGGCTGACAGCTCAAACTGCCAATAGGGAAACACCTGTCAAGTGACAGGAGAATGGACCACTAGGGACTTGGAGACTGGGGCAGGATGGGCGGAAGAGACAGGCACCATTTCCAGTCGACCGCCAGCAATGCCAGCCAGGGACAGCATCCCTGGGAGGGTCTGCCCCTGTTTGGAACTGCCCATGGGTCAGGGACACGGTGGTGGCAGCGTGCTGCTTGCAGCTGCCACCACTGCTACCCATGCCACACAGGTGCAGGCGCAGCAGCGCTCCCCAGGAGTGGCAGGGAAGCCATGGCATTGTCACTGGGCGATAGTGACAGCAGCAGTCTGTCATGGTGGCAGCCGGGATCGGGCAGCCCCACGGCAGGGGACCATGCTGGGCAGGACCAGCCCATCCAAGGAGATTTGCCTCAGAGCCCCTATGGCACTACAGTCCACCAGGAAAAGCCACAGCAGGGGACACACGCAGGGGGAACGAGTGTGGGGGTTTCAGGACCCACGCAGGAGGGGGAGAAAGCTGACTGGCATTGACAGTGCAAAGCTGTAGACAGGGGTCATTTTGCAAGGAAACCAATACTCCAAGAGGAAAGGCATATGCTTGAGACAGAGTGATTAAAATAAATGATATTGTGAACACAACTAACATAATACAGCCACAGTTACCAGTGAAACAAACTTATAATTCAAATCAAAAACCTCTTCACTCCTGTAAAAGAAAAGGTTTAACTTCTTTTAGAGTCAGTGCTGGAATATAAAAGCAATTAATCAGGGATTGATGGTAGCTGCCAGTGTCTTTTTGCTCTTATGCAGGTGCTATAGTTTTTAATTTCTCAGTTGGCAGGCTGTAAGTGAGGACTCCAGGGAAATCCCTGAGCCCAAAATGCTTTCTTGCTGTAGTAAAAATCCTCAGGAGTGGTAGTTCGGAGTCCAGTGGAAGACAAAGGCACCCTATACTCTGTACATCAGGTGAATCCTGAGGCTGAAGCCAGCTTGGTAGCAGCTTTAGGCAATAAAGGCTTTCCTTTTTTATCAAACAATGATCAGCAATTATGTGCCCATTGCAGCCCTTTCCTCCATTTGGGGCATAGGTTAGGTGGCACTGGAGAAGGTTTCTTTTTAAGATCAGGGCAGTCCTTCTTAAAGTGCTCAGTTTGCTTACAGTGGTGACACATAGCCTTCTTCCACTGCAGCGTTGCCAAGGCTTCAGATGGTCGGGAGGTGGAGTGGCAGCAAGCCCACACCCATTTCTCAACCTGCTGTTTCCAGTGACTTAAGAATATTTTAGTCTCCGTAAAGTCCAGTAAACTGGGTCCATAGGCAGTGCCATCTTGGACCAGATGTTTACAACTGACACTTCTGCTCTTCCAGGGGGAGGCACTACCATCACTGGAATGATGACTGGAAGCAGCCCAGTTGCCATCTTGGTTGTAGTCTTGGGGGCTATCGAGTAGTCTGTCCTTCTGGAGGCGGGAACCAGAATGGGAACATGTGGGGTGTCTTGGGTTGAGCTGGCAAAATGCCAGCTGCTCACTAGCAAGTCAGAGCCTTTCTCCCTTCACCGAGAAAAGAGAGAAAGGGAAACAAAAACTCTTAAACTAAGTTTATGCTTAAACTAGCTACATATATTTATACAGAAAACAGAAAATTAAGAGAAAATTACAATATAACACACACTTACACAAGTTAGGTATAACAACAATCTTCTACTTCCCACCAAAAACAGATTCCATCACTCTGGATTTATAAGCACTCCAAAAGACATGCAGCTAGAAACAGAAAGAGTAACAACAAAATATTTCTACTTCCCTGAACTCAAACAAAAGGCAAGTAGCGGCAGCAGCAGGAGCAAGGCC
>JAOXXN010000444.1:683681-699513 GCA_026770055.1 Myrmophylax atrothorax
CCCATGGACACACTTTGTCTGACCCTTCAGCTGAGACCTGTCTGGCATGGGAGACCCTACCGGTGGCACAAACCACCACCAGCATAGCTCTCAACCTCATGAGGGCACGCAAACTTCTCCCCCACTACAAGGGGGTGTCCCCGGAGAAGGAATAGAACAACAAGGGGCCTAAAAAAGCCAGTCTTATCAGTTTAACTAGTACACTGAAATATTTTGCTTTTCATGAAAAATGATGACACTAAAAGTGGTTTTTAAAGAAAGGAAGTTTCACCTGTCTGTCAGTTGCCAGCATTTTTTCTAAGGCAGCATTTGTATACTTTTATTGTTGTTAGCAGACTTTGCTGGGTCTCAAGCTTTCCACAAACATCTGTTTCTGTTTTTAGGGAAAAATAGGAAATCGAAACTCAAGGCATTGGGAGAAAACACAAAGTATTAATATTTCTGAGTATTTAAATCATATGGAAAGGTAGACAAGTCACAAAATTTTATTTCTAGAACTATTCCCAATAATCCTTTACATTTAGGCTGAACAAGGCATTAAAAATAAGCCCTAGACACAGTTTACCTAGTAAGTATAATTTTTTATATATTTGTATTTTCTCAGAAAGTGAAATCAAGCAATCTGTCTTACTTTTAAGTCAGCAGACTAAAATAATCTCTTAGGGTCCTACTGAGAGAATTGTACAAATAGTTCATTAAGCATATTTATATAAAGCTTCACTACCAGCACCTCTGGATCTACCAAGTAGCATCTTTTCACAGCTCAGTTTGGGAATTTTATTTTCCCTTCATCCAACAGTGATATCCTCAAAAATAATGAATGTTTCAATCAGAGTTCCCACAGTTCTTTAAGAATACCACAAGGACTTTACTAATAATTGAAGAAATAGATAGCATGTGTCTTCACTTCTGCAGCCTTTATTTATTATATGGACATTTTTCATCAACTTACATTTTCTGATTGAAATTCTACATAATTTAATGTTCCCCATCTGGAATGTTAATACTCAACATGAAGAAAAGGAAGTCAAAGGTCCCATGTCAGTAGTACCAATTAGCTACACGAATTTTCCATCTGCTTTCGCTAAAGAATATGTGAACAGCTGCATCCTACAGGAAGACAACCTGATGCAGCCAACAGAAACTGTCAAGCACCTGGTCATTTCCTGTCACTAGTTTCACCACTAATGCAGTCATCAAATCACACAGGCTTTGCCAGCTACCTTTGTAAAAACATCACTAAAAATATTGCCACTATTTTACTTTCTCTTAATGAAATCCCTTTGCCAATTGATTGAAGAAGTGTTTAGGGCTTATATTTTACTTTATGTGCACTGGACTGAATAGCATAATGCTATATGTCTGGAAATTTATGGGCCTCACAGTCTCTAAACAATAAATACACCAAACTAATGCTACAAATTAAAGACAAATCAATTATTTTCTTTGGCATGGTCTAGCTCTGCTGTTAATTGGTAATATATATTGTGTTGGGTAGTTGCATCTAATCTATTTGTATTCTTGAAGGAATACCTACCACTTTGCCCTTATGTTTCACAGGATATTATGCAAAGTTTCTTATTCTTCAAATTTAAGAGACACTATTTTTGACCCTCCTCCTCCCCACCGTACCACTCCTCTGGAAAAAATAAAATAAAATGCATAGTTAATATGGATGGATGGATGGATGGATGGATGGATGGATGGATGGATGGAGGATGGATAGATGGATGGATGGATGGATGGGTGGATGGATAACTTCAACATGTCTGGCTAGCTGACTTATAGAATCAAAAGTGCTGAGATTTTCAGATCTTCTGCAAGATATCTGGACCTCTTCTAGCTGCCTCCTGTCAAAAATTTTGAGTGAATATCTTTCTCTTTCATTGTTGAATCAACCTTCTTACTCACATGTTATTGTTCAGGCCTCTGTTTAAATCATTGAAAGGCTTATACAGAGCTAAGACCACCTGTGGTCTTAGGCAGAGAGTGAGAACGCTTTCTGGAATTGTCAGGGGAATTAGGAAATTTCTGATCTTTTTAAATTCAAGGATTGTGAGCCCTATAATTTTGATTTTGCTTGTTAGGAGATTCATCTGCCTGTAAAAAACCGCCTTATAGGCTGTCAGCCTTTTTAAATGGGCTGATACTATGCCTGGGGTCTGCAGAACTGTGAATCCAAGACCATCTCTTTTAAGATAGTTTTTTAGATCTGTAGTCCTTCCAGTTCCAAATGGTCCAATAAATTGTGTTTCTCCTCAGCTTTCCCGATAATGATCCAAAACAATGGTGCTATTGAGATTTTATATTGTGTGGGCATGCACACACTGAGAATACAGCCTGGGTTTGCTAACAGAGTCATGCCTAGAAATAGGGAGAATCCTTGAACAAGCCTTCCTCTTTGTTCTGTGAAGGTCTCTGTTGCAAAGATTGTGCCTGTGTTGTCTTTCCAGGTCCTCAGCAAACACAGGCTCAGAAAACCAGCAGCAACACGCAAGCATACAGCTGTGTGGGAGCCTGGGCAAGACTTTAGGTGGCTGGAGTTATGCTGGTGTAGCCACAATGTTGCAACCTAATACTTCTATTAGGTCAGCTCACACTGGGATGTGTGGCGCATCAATAGCAGCCCCTTTGTGTCCTTTGACTGGAAATGACAGGTTTTATGCCACAAATGCATTGTTGTCCCTCATTTCTACACAAACATTTGTGAATCTCCTGCACCTTTGACAGAGGGAATTGAAATACAGGGGCCAGAACTATAACCAAAAAGTGTCTTAATTAATTGCAGGTGCTCCTCCAGTGAAAACCATAGTATAACTTTAAAGAATTTTGTGACACTTCCTAAGTTCTAGATGAGCTATTTCATCGCACTCCCGTGTTCACACCTGTCCTCAAAGCACCTGTCCCTCATTTTTTCCTTTCACAGTTGACAGCCAGCCATTTTCTGGTCTTAGCTCTAAGAGCTAAAAAACCCCAATTATTTGCGTTCGGACTGATAATGTTTTAAGCAAAACTGAATAAGGATTTCAGAATGGGAAAAGCATATGATTGGTATTCAGCAAACTTAAGTTGTGATGGTGATTATTAAAATTCAGAGCACACAAGATCCATCAGAAATAACAGTGAGTTCTTTTATGGTACATTTTTCTAGTTCTCAAAATACCCAAATATCTGTATCTATGAAAAAGTAGTGACTTTTTAATATAAATATCTAACATTTAAAGATAATATCTGAAACTAAAACTCATTTTCTTAAGATATATTTAGATCCTTGAATACAAGCATATAAATTACTGGGGTTTGGACCCTGGACCATTAGGTTATAATGTTATGAAGGATTTCTTTTAGTCAGAATATAGAAGCATATGGTTTATCAGAACCTTTCTTTTCATAACCCATTCTCTTGCAGATGTATCTCCATTCTCTTTTTCTCTTTTAGGCAATTGCCCTTGTCAATGACTATACCATGACAAAATTACACTTCAGATCTGAGAAGAGAAGATCACAAATGGAGATTTTGTAATGAATTTTCAGAGCTAATATCCATAAACCAAAGATTAATCTTCAGCTGATATTCATTATTGGAACTATTTGTGCAAGGTTTACTCATGACTCCTATTCTTATTCATTATTGGAGCTATTTGTGTAAGGTTTAGTCTTGACTCCTATTCAATGCCTTCCACACTTGCTTTAGCTGTATACAGGCTCTTGTTTCAAAAGATTTATAAGTAGTGTATCATTGCCCATAAAACAAGTTTCTGATATTTGGCTTTTGAAAATCTGCATATATTCTGTAAGTTCACAGTTCTGGCTTGCCCTCCATAAACACTTCTGAAGCACCTACTCATTATTAGTATCCCATAACATTTTAGCTGTCCCTTTGAAACTCTTTTATGATGACAAAATCTCTGATAAGGGCTTCTAGTATATCAAGCTTTATCATTATCACCCTTCTGTAACAGCATCCCTCTGCTACAGATTAACAAAACTGTGTTTTTGAAAATTGTTTTAGATTGTGCAAAGTATCCATTAGACAGACAGATACAGTATGTAATATATCTACATCTTACAGCAAGAAAGGATGGGGCATCGCAGCAAATGTAGCTCATTTTTTCAGATGAGGGTCTGTCTGACTGAATGATTTGGTTTTATTTACTGATTCACTGGATGAACCAAATATTGCAAAGCAGGGAATTATGTCCAATAAAAATTATGAACAATAATTCAGTTATAAATTGAAACAGAGACAGGAGTATTATCCTGTAGTGCTTTATTCAGGAAACAGGAGGGTAGTGAACCTGTCAAGGTCAATTTATTTTTATTTCTTTTGATTTATAAATCCACTTATTTTGCAGTCTTTAAGCTATGCACATTTTGTCACATAGTATAAGTTCATACTGTGAAGCATCAGTCAGCATATGTGTTTAGATACAAGGCAAAGATCTTTTAATTTCATAATTGCCACTGGGTAAACATATACACAAACCGATAACATCAGTCATCAATTTCTTTGGTGTTTCCCACCTAGTGTGAGGGACAACTGAGAGAAATGTTGTACTAATAATGAAATAGTTAATGCCTTTCTTTTTAAATAGAATACCTTTCATTTAATCCCTATGGTTACACCAGGCTTAAGGATAGCAGCAGCAATTACACACCATCAGAGAAAGGTAGCTAAGAGGTGTTGCAATGGAAGCTTGTTTATTTGTACATCTGGAAACATTCCAGGAGAATGAGAGCAAACAAGTGAGAATAAGAAGGAAAGGAGGGAGAAAAAGAGAAGACAATGGTCATTCAAAGTACAGGAGAAGCAGTATATTAGCAACAGACAGCTCTGAGGAACCCCACTGGAGGGACAGAAAGTGCAGCTTGAAGGCATTGCTGTGAAAACCATTGGCTGTGGTGTCAGTTTTGATATGGTTCTGTCTCTGACTGCTACTGTGGCTACTTGTGCTGTTCACATCTATCACTGTCATAAGCCTGAAGGAGAAGGCAAGCTTTGCAGTAGCATTGGGTAGATGCAAAAAAACCAGTCAAAACAGCCAGTGGACTGAGAGGGGGAAGGAAATTCTTGCCTGTGAGGATATGTCAAGCCTGTCCCGCTAGCAACACATCGTTGAAATCCCCAGAGCAACAGTTTAAGCTACTCCAAGCAGCAATGCGCTGTGCTGTGCTCTGCTATGCTGTGCTGTGCTGTTCAGGGAGTTACAGTTGTCTTGAGTATGCAGGTTCGTGCCAGAAATTGTCAGCATCAATGAAAATGTGTGATGTTGGATGGGAGGATTTGTGCTAGTTCTATAAGTTAAGCTTTATACTGAAGCCTTCACAGCTTTATCATAATGATTTCTTAAGGAAGAAACTGAAAAGATAGTGTTCAGTGGCTAACTTCAGACACTGCAAATCAAGAGAAAGGAAAAAGATATTCAGTGGATGTTGGAGATATCCATATCCATCAACCAGCAGTATCTTCTTTGTTATTCTGGAATATTTTCTTTGTTGTTCAAGTCATCATGGATTTTTTCCTCCCCTCTTCAGTGGTATAATTATTATTTAGGCAGAGTTAATCACTATAAAGGAATTCCTCATTCTATTTATCAAAGCAGTGGGACCCAAGGTATGACTTACTAGCTATGTGTAAATGACAAAGACTAAAAAGAAGTCAAGTTAATTATAAAGAGATGAGAATGTGAATTGATAATTTTTCCATGGTTGCATTTTTTTCTATAAACGTCTATGCTCTTTCTTGATGCACTCATGTGAAAAATAATGCTACTACTTGAATCAGTCTTCCAAACTCTTTTAAAGTCTACTCCAACCTTTAATGACAAGCACTTAAACAAAATGCACTGTTCCACTGGATTTACTGTGAGCCTCTTAAGAGATTCTTCTGGTCAGCAAACTCACTTGAAAGCTTGACAATCTGGCCCTGTTTTTAAGTTGAAGAGGAGCTAATTTAAAATCACTGGAGAACTCAAACGTAGGAAATTAAAGCAGCAAATCAACGGAGGAAAGGTGAACAGAATTAAATGGTCAGTGAGTTGGTGATTTAACTGGTATCATCTCCTCTTATCACAGATATTTTATGTGAATTTCACCCCCCTTCCTACCAGTATTTCTTTAAGATTGCTAGGAGTGCAATACCTTCTTAGTACACATGTTATGAATAAAAATAATCTTAACAGATTTTTTTCATAAATGCCTCCATTTGACTTCATGTTTCATGTCATGAAATAACTAAATATAAGCTATATGTTTAAAATGGCTTCCATGTAGCATGATTTCTGATGACCTAACAGAGCTTAGACAATAACAGAACTATGTCTGGATATGTTTTCTTATTCTTTTGAAACCAGCTATCAGCCCATTTATTTAAGCCACATTTCTGCCTTCATGGTTCTGAAACTAGTCACAAACTTGCTAAATTATTTTTTACTAAAAAGAAACAAAAACAAACAAACAAAAAAACAGGGAAAAACACCCTAGCAATCTTCAAAGTAGACTTCAGAAAACCAAGGAAGAAATATCAAGGGTATCTCTGGCCCTTTTCATTTCATGAGCTGGTGATATGTGTGCTCTCTCGAGATCAGTTCCCTCGTGCCCCGATGGTCATTTCACACGATATCTCTTGCAGCACACTGCCTCTGTCAATATGCTAAAGTTTATTCCAAGACTATCAATCTGTTCGTATCTTGTCAGCCTTACTGATGTCTCAATGCAGTGGCTCCTCGGATCGATCACATGAAGTGGAATAGTGTCATAAACAAACCTGGGAGTGACTCTGCCTCACAAGCCCGGCAGCATGTCCAAGGCATCAACGCTCCCCTGGAGCCTCCAGGACTGAGTCTTCACAGAGAGAGGAGAGGACTGAACCCAAGCCTTGCCTGAGCCATTGAACAGACCTGTCCCCAGACTGGATGAATGAAGCTGCTACTGCAATCACACCAATGCTAAAAATCTGTCCAACAAAAGTAGACTCCACTTGACCTAAAGCAGAGCATGTGAAGTTTTCCTCTCTTCACCCCTCAGCCTTCAGGTCAGCTTACCAGGGCTGTAACCCACATTGTGTTAAGCCTTAGATACAGAGTCCCGAATGACTGTGGTTAATCACTTGATTTTTTAAATATTCCAACACCCAGTGCCAACCCCAGCTCTCCAAGGTCAGCTTTCTGCAGCTCGCCTGGATTATCACCCCCTTCGATCTGCCAGGGGAGTTGTTTGTGTGATTTTCTCTTTAATACATTTCGATATAGACATGTCACATTGGCAAAGCCCTAACACTTGATTTGTCTGAGGAAGATAAAACGTTGTTTAAACAGCCACATGACGGTCTTTCACAACTATTGTCTCTGAAAATGTCAGAGAAAAAACACTTGTACTAACCAGAAGAAATGTGACTTTGTGAGTGACTAAAAATAGCATGTCATAGAACTTCTATTTTTTTCCCCACGTCTAGTAAAAAGAGAGAAAATAATCATAAATATGCTGTCCTGCTTTACACAGGACTAGACCTCAACCCTGAGATACAGTCATGAACTGTCAAATCACACTCAGAAGTTTTCATAAAATGCAAACCAACAACTCTTAAAAATATTTTAGGTCTTCGATTTGGCTTTTTTGGGGTTTTTTTTTCTGCCTTTGTCTACTGACTCCCATGCAAAACAAACAAAAAACCCTTAAATTTTATCTTCTTTACAAAAAACAGTTATCTATTAATTTTCATATAATTTAGCTGGAATGCAGGTTTTCATATAGTTTTTATACTTGACTTTTTCAACATCTCAGCCCTAAAACAGACACATGAAAAGATCTCCATGATGCTATTGTGACTTACTCCCAGTTAACAGCCTCAGTGGAATCCTTCCCCACTGAACTCCCAAGGCATTTTAAGGTAGATTGTTGTGGCATTGGACTCCTTATCTGTTTCCAGGAACAACCTAGAGAAATCTAGCAGCATACATTATACTTTGAATTAATGGATGAATAGTAGTTGAGGGCAGACTCAATGTCTCTGGCTTCCTGCTTGCTGCTGCAACTCTATTTATTAATTCTGCAGTATGTATTTTATAGGCACCATGCAATGCCAGCTCAAGGTTATAACAGTAAGGCAGGAAAAAAGATGAGGACTACAAAGACATTGGCAGTTTATTTTAATTCAGCTGAAAAATGTGACTTCTGCTTTTATCATCCTTTGTATTTGGTGAAGGTTAGAGTTTATCTGTTTCGCAGGCTGCCAAAGTGCTGAGTAGATCCTGCCATTGTCTCAGTGAACACTGAATTGCATATTAATTGACGATCTAAGGCTCTACATCAAACAATAGAACCGTAACCAAACATTGCAGACCTGGGACAGGAATGCCTCTAGAGCTAGATGGGAATGTTTGATTTAGCAAGGCCCTTTAAATGTTTTCTTCAGAAGCCTTGCTAAGTCCTTTGAAATTTTGACAGTGTTTTGCTATTAGCTGCAGTTAAAAATTATTTTCTGGAGGTCAGCCCATTCTGCTTACCTTATGGTCATACCCAAATAATCAGTGTCAGAAAAAACCCCAGCATCCCAGCTCCCAGGGCTGCTCGAGACAACACACATCACAAAGATTAAACACCTTACCTCCTGCCAGGCCTATTGATCATGCACACAGATGTGTACTTACTACTCCCTAACAAAAGTGAGAAATAAGATGAGGGCCATGAGAAGAACTGCCCATCTCGTTCTTCTAGAAGGTGTATAAGTGTTGGAAGGGCAAAAATCAGCTGCCAAAGGGGTAGACCTAAACCAGCAAAATGTCATTTGTGCACAGGTCTCATAATGATTCCAACATATTTGAGTTGCAGAAATTGATCTAAGCTGTTTGTCTGAATAAGTTTACTCTTTTATGGAAACTTGCATTGGATCTGGGTCCAGGTTTGCTGGTCAGTCCTTCTTTTATACTGCTCCTGATCTAAAACATGGAATTCCAGCATTTAGAAGCTTACTTGTTTATGTATGACCTCTCTCAAGCACGATTTGTTTGTTCAAAAAAACACTGGTAGTTAAATGCCGGTTTAAACTATGCAGAGATAACTGGCAACAGTCAGTATCACCATGTCTAGTTAAGTTCCTTGCTTTAGAAGCAAAGTCACAAATACAGGTTACAGTGTGAATATGGTATCTTAATTGGCTACTAGCCACCATCATCCCTTTCTGGATCTGATGGCACCTAACTGCCCCCTCTAACTCTGTGCCATTCACATAGGATACTTTGCTGAGCAAATCCCTATACATAATTTTTCTCATTGTATACATGCAATACAAATGGTAAATAGTGCATAGATTTAGATTTGCAAGTATAAGTAATTAATGATAACACTAGTAGTTTTAATGAACATTCTTTTAACAGAGAAAAGACAATAGTCTTCAGCAAGCAATGGTGTAATTTAAGATGTGGTCCAAAAGTCTAGGAATCAGATATTCAAGTAGGAAGGAGCTTAAAGTACTAAGTATCTGCCATAATTTTTGACTGTCAATGATGTAAACTGTAGCCAGGAAAATTTGCATCCCAGGGTTGGATATCATCCAGAGAGGATCTTCAGGCTCCAACAACTTTTTACAAACTTACCATAATAACTTCCATCTCTACCTCATTCATACAGCTGATTCTTTCCTTCTACCCAAACTTTGGGCCATGCATACTTCTAGTAAATATGTGGGTCAACTGACCCTTAGGATTACAAAGGTGAACGACTCTATGTCCATATTTAGTACACATACTGCAGGTATCAAAGGTTTGTTGAATTTCTTTTATTTCCTCTCTTATGGGCATATAACTGATGTATTGTAGAGACTGTCCTACAGCTACTGGAGCCAGAACAAAGAATTTATGGTGTTGACAAGTCATTTATTACCAAGTGCCTCCTCTATATAGTTACACACACATAAAACCTGTGATTCTAATGCAAAGCAACAAAAATTTAAAAACAAAACAAAAAAAAACAAACAAAACAAAACCCAAACCAACCAACCCACCAACCAAACAAACAAAAAACACAGTAGGGAGATAAGGGAGGTAAATTTAATGAGATAACACCTGCTTTGTATGAAAAACTCTACACCTTGCTGCTCTCACTATAGAAAAATTATTTTGGCTGCTGTCTATATATTTCATTGAATTCTTCCAAATACTGGTTTACTTCATAATTAGTATTTAGAGACACTTGTATTTGACAGGCTATGTGTTCTAAATAAATCATACTAGTGCTGTTGTTGAAATGTTCAGTTCCATAAACAAAGAAGTGTGTGCAAGAACATCAACTCTCAACGAAATATTTATAAGGTAAAACTGGAGCTCTTAAGATAGAAGATCCTATTTGTGATTTACCCACATGTTCAGGGGTGACTAACAATCCCCACACTGATTCAACGTCTGACAACAAAAGAGTACTTCCTAGGTAGTTCTTCCAAGAAAAATTACAACTTCAAAAGAAAGAGTAGCTCCATTCATAGAATAGGTTACCAACAAAAGCTGTTAGATGGAAGGAAATATAGCAAGCAAGAAGCATGGCAAAATGGAAAGTAATTTTTTTTCCCAAAGGGTCATATGTACAGTGCAAAGTCAACCAGAAAATCCATAAAAATCTCTTATGAAGTTTCACCCATTTATTGCCACACACAATGCAAATTAAGGATAGATTATATTTAATCCCCACTGGGGTTTAGTTTTTTTAAATTCCCTCATTCACCACTACATTCATTCAGTCCTACTATTCCAGTTACATAACTTGAAGGCAATTAGTCGTGTACTGGAACCCTCTCTTCAACTCATCCAAAAAAGTGAATTGTTTAGCCAGTCTGGGGACAATAGAAGTCCCACATGCACAAATCTGCAACCAATATATTACCTTTTCTTCAGAAATTGTTCTCTTTTTCCTGTTGATCTGCTTGCAAAGCAAGCTGAAAGTCCCTCCCACTCCTGTGCACAGCCATATAGTGCAGATGGGACTTTTCAAAGAGGTGGTCACCCTGACTTAATTACCTGTGCAGTTATACAAGCTAAGCTAATAAGGCTAACTGAGTTTCCCATGTCTCATTGGAAACTCATCTGTAGAAGGGATAAGATCTAAATAGCTGGTGAATTTTACCTGTCTTCTAAAACTGGTGTACAGAGAAAATACAGCAGTCAGAGATTTTTAAAAGCCCTCATTTATGGTTAGTTGCCATACGGTACTTTTTTCAACTCTTCCCTAAGCATCTTGATGAATTGAACACAGGGCATTTACTATAAAATGTGATCATAGTGCTGTATTTTAGGTTTGTAACAGGAGCTGCTTGTCTGGCAGCATAGTGCATACTTTTTTCCTATCCTAAATCTGGAAGACAGAAGTTGAGTCTACCAGTTCAAAATTAAATGTGGATATAGAGGACTCACCCGGGGTGTTTTGCAGCCACATATGCAGCACTGGAACATCCAGCTTGCTTGTTTCATTGTATTTGCTCCCAAAGAGGAGCTCTAAAGAGACATTTCTTTGGCTGCTGAATGCCCTGTATTTTCTCTCTTCACTAATCATGCATACTGTGCAATGTGGAGTTTGAACTGCTAAGCATAGTGTGATTCACTTTCTTATGCAAAAAAAAAAAAGGCAGGACTGTTGCACTTCACATCAAAATCAGTGAGTTTGTAACTGCTGAGACTTTTAATGATTGATGAGAGCTTTGGCATAGTTTTGTTTGGAAAAGAGGGCTTTGAACTAGTGGATGAAATACCAAGAGGAGAAACTTACATAATGGGCACATCTCCCCTAATCTCCTCACTAAAGAATACACAAGGAAGAAAAACAAGGAGTCCCTTGTAACCCTTGCAGTGACTAGCGTCTCATTTAATGTATTCAGTTACTTATTAGTAGGCCAATATAAATCTAGCACAACAGTGTGCAAAGTCAGCAGGGGGTCTGAATCTTGATGTTAATTTTCCCACAACTGAATAAATGATCCTAACCACCAGCTTCAGAAGCTCATCCTCATTAGTATGTATGAAATGAGTGGAATAAGCACTGAGAGATTTATATTGTTCTGTAATCAATTTAATTAATAAGAGACAGTGATGATTTTTGGAGGAAAGAGGCAGTGTCCATAGATTCCTGTGCACCTTTCATTGTTATTAGTGATGGAAATCTATCACAGCACGGCAACCGTAAAAAGTGCACTCATCATTTTCTAATCCTACTGACGTTCATTAACCAGACATCTTAGCAACACACATTTTATAAAGTGCCACCAACACTAAAGTCACTATAGAGTTTTCATTATAAGCCCCCTACTTAGAAGGCTTTGTAACTCTGATGGAAAATTTAAGGATAACCAAGGAGTACTTTTTGCACTAGTCTTGTCTACTTTTAAATTGTGGATAGGCCAAATCAAAAAAGAACAATGTAAATGCCATTTAGAAACAAATTAAAACAAAACAACACTATAAAAAACAACAAAACCAAAAACAAACAAACCAACCCAAAAAACCTCACATCTATCTCTTGGTGTCAGACACCAGCCTGAGAACAAATAGCACCATTTAAGTCGCTCTGAAACTAGTTCCCCGGAGGCAGGAATTATATATTAATTTCATTAGCATAAAGTAGATTGTGGGGAAAGGTGGTTTGTGTATGTCTTATCTAACACACACAAAGACCATGCCAAAATCTGGATTTGAACTGGAAAATCACTGTCTCACGACACTGAGGTAGGCTACAGTTTTGCCATTGATTCAAGTAAGACCAAGATTGAACCAGACTTTACAGTTTAATGCCTGGGTGGGAAGAGGGTTATTTTATTTTACGCTTTTGATCTTCCTAGTTTTACGTTTTCACAGATTTAGGAGGATTGGTTACAAAATCCTTAATGTTACATATTTTGCATCTTGGGTGATGTTCTGGTCCCATGAAAGCCAGTGACAAAATTCACAAAGACTTCTCCACAACCCCTTCTTCTTCCCAAGCACTTCAGCCCAAATCAAATAGCACATTTATAAATCTATTTTGACTTTTATTTAACTTAACATCCAAATTAAAGATTTCAATTGAACACAGGCCCCACTAAATATTTAATACTCTAAACCCAAGTTTTATTTGTGTCTTTAACATAGTGTGTAAGTAGATACTAAAATGCACATATGTTTTCTGATGATCTTCTGTAAACACTGATGCATATTGCACACAAGGCTGAAAAGTACTAACCAAGAAACATCCACAGGAAGTCCTTGCCAAAAGTGAGGAACAATGTTGTCTTCAGGACAGACCAAATAAAGTGTTAGTCACCAAGAATATTGCTATAAATTATACCCTGGCCAATAATGTGTTAATTTGTTTTTCAGCTAGTGGGAGTTTCATCACTGATGGCACATCAACTGAGAATGCCTGTGGTTTATTGCATGCAAGTCGATGTTTTCCTCCACATTTCTTCTTCTTTCCACTTCTCCGCCTATGAGGTATTTTTTATCTGCTAAACTTCCACATATACACTGGTAAGACTATGTTTGGTATGACGGTTTATGGAAAAGGTAATGGTTTGAGCCAGAAACAAAATGTACATCTCCAAACAGTGGAAACCCTTCTTTCATGGTGAATTAAACAGACTTCTCTTAGCAGTCCGTTTCTCTGTGGTCTCTTGTCCTTTATATGTTTGATCAGTGACTAATGTTCCAAATGGCTTTCACTCACTTCCTGTCGATCTTGTTGCACTAATATCAGGCACAGCAGAGTGACTGAAACTCACTTAGGCAGGACTGGAATGTCTAGGCTGTGATTTACCTGAGAGATTCACCGTGGGGAGCAGCAGCTAGGTAATGATTGCCAGGAATGAGCAAACACAGGAAGTCTCTGCTCCCCTTCCCTCATTCCCTGGTGATAGTGCAGGCTTCATTAGCAAATGTTTTTCAGCTCTAATAATCACCAGGAAACTACAGATTACAACCAGCCTGGAGGTAGGGAGGAAGGAAGGTTTTGTACATGACAGTAAAGCAGTAATCATCACCATCCTCAGATGTGCCAAGAGCTATCACCTCTGCATACAGTAAGAAACACCTAACTCCTCAGCTACCTTCTACCTCAGTACCTAGCTCGGCTACCTTCAGCGCAGCTTCTTGTAGAGTAAAACGCTTTTAAATAAAAACACCATTGGCAGTGTACAGATAATTACCTGAAAAAATCCAGACTACTGGATATGCATCTTCAGAATTCTTATTATGACTTTCCTTGGCCTAATGTAATACAGAGAAAAGCCAAAATAGAGCCCTTTCTACACCAGTTAATTGAACTAGAGTTAGAAATACCATTTGAACAGTTTTCCACTTAGGAAAAAAAGATTACAGATGAGCAAAGGAAAATATCCATTTCAGCTCTTTTTTCTGAATAGTACCTTTGCTAGACAGAGCCTTCTCAGAAATCACTAAAAATACCCTATCAATTCCCCAACATAACCCATAAAAATCACACTGTGCTACAAACTAACAGCTTATCCCATGTTTTCCACTAGAAAGGAATAAATTTCTGCTCTTTGCTGTGAGACATCAGGGACATTAACTCAATCTTGGTGAGGGAAGCTGCACAGGGAGGATGTTAGAGACATGTTTCCCTATACCTCCTGGTTTTGCCTTGCTCACAGATGTGAGCCAAGAGGAGCCAAACTCCATTTAGCCCACCCAGGGGTGATGACTGCTGGTCACCTTGGTACCTTTCTAGACTGATCCACCATTCAGCCCACATCCCAGCACACTGTTTCTTGACTATCCTGTGTCACTTTTTCCACACAGAATAGATTCAAATAGCTCATCAGGCTATGTTGGGAGGTGGCTGACACTGATGAAAACTGCTTTGCCAAAACCAGGACACACACTTTTCTTCCCAAATACTTTGTTATATCTTTCAACACATTTTCAGTCTTGTGTATCCTAGCAGGCCACAACGTGCTTTACATTAATTTCTCCTTCAGAATGTAAAAATATTCATATTGCTTAAAAGCAGGTGCAAACCTAGAGCACCTCAGTCTCTCATTTCTTGTTGTTTCAATTCAGTAATTTCACAAGACTGAAGGATAAAACCTGACTAAAAGATCATTTCCCATCAGCTGTTCAATGGTCAAGGTTTAACCAATCCCATTTTCCCTACATTACTTTATCATATCTCACTAATCTTTTGCTATATAGAGAGATTACTTATTTTCCTCTGTCTTTGTCTTCCTTCCTTTTTCTTTTCCCCCATCACTTCTCACTGTCTTTTCTCCTTCTTGCCCACTGCACACTCTGCTCAATAAATTTTCTCAGCTGGAACTTTCTTCTAGTCTCCTCCATTTTGTTCTGACTCCACTTTTCCCCTCAGTTAGTCTCTCCTCTTTTTAGTTTGTCAGTTGCATATCCTTTTTTCTACCCACTGCCATCAATTTGTGGGTTTAAAAAAAAAAGTCAGCTGGATGAGATTTAATGTTATGAATTAAAGTGTGTGTGTTTGGGAGGGGGATGGAATAAAGCCTCTTTATTTCAGATACTGAAACTATTAAAAGTTTCTCTTTGGTAATATTGTATTGCCTGGAAATTCCACATACTGAGTGTTCCTAAGGGCTCAGTTCAGCTGAAGGGACACTGAATACAATGATTTTGACTTACTAAACTAGCCATTTCTTTTTATTTAAAATTGGAGTTGTTCTCAGTTTGATGTTGTAATTGTATTTAAAACATTTTTATTGTAATATTTACTTCTTCTGTGCTGTGTTTTCAATTGTAATACGTTTACACTCAGTTACAGCATCTAGATCTGAAATGTTCATTGTTTTTTGGGGGAGCCACTGCAATGGTTCATTTTGGACCATATTTATCCA
>JAOXXN010000444.1:708874-731495 GCA_026770055.1 Myrmophylax atrothorax
GCACGAGAGGGGGAATTTCCCCCTGCACACATACACAACTCGTCCCCTCAACTGCATGGACTGGGAAGGCTCCCGGCTTAGGGCAGGGTGCGCTGGGAGGCTGTGCCTCCGTCTGCGGTACGGTGACGACGCGGCGCCGAGGCACGGCGGGGGACGGCGGGGGTTCGAGCAGCCCCTGGGGTGGCCGAGGGTCAGCACCGCCCTTCGCTTCCTCAGCCGAGGGAGCAGTGAAAAGTTTGGGTCTCCATCACCCGTGGAGAAAGTACCTGCGTCTTGCGAGGGCTCGACCATCCCCCCGCCCCTTCCTTCGTGCCTGGCTGTCCAAGGGAGGCGTTTCTCGGGGGTGGCCCGGACGGCGTGTGATTAGGGGGCTGGCGGGGGAAGCAGGACTGAGGCTGCACCCCGGTCAGTTGCAGTGGAGATGCCCTTCTGCCACCGGCTCTCTCCTGCCTGGCTCATTTTAGGGTGAGTTGCAAGGCGGCAACTGCTGGGTCTTCCTTAGGCAAATGGCTCTGTCTTTTTCTAACCTTGACCGCCTGTTCAGGGAGTAATTTCTTCTCCTGTTCCTCTCGCGAGCTAATTGCTGCTTTTAAAGTTTGTAAGCATGCACGCTTGTGCTAGCGTCAGTACAGCGCGGATGTTTGGCTGATACAGAGAATTATTTCACTAATAGAAGGGCAAAAAATAAAAGCTTTAGTTAGGTCAGTGATAAATTGTAAAAGATGCTACTTCCTGATACTGAAAGGTGAATACTTCATTTTCCAAGGGAGCGCACACAACGAGCAGGTGTTGTAAATGACGAAGTGCTGAGTCTCCACAACCATTTTCTGTCACAGGCTTGCACGAGGTGGCTTATTGTTTGACAAAGATTCTGCTCACTTGTTTTATATTATCCAGCAACGATATTAATTATTAGGTTGACCTCAAAGACAGTAGCTAAATGTGTGATTTTCCCACTGTCTTCACAACGATTAATTCAGTAACTGATTTTGTTGTGCATTCATTTAATTTAAGTGTGACCCAGTGATTTCTATCCGAGTACTTTTTATTAGGTGAGTAAATGCTCTGGCATCAATGTCATGAAGTCCAGTAGAGTCAGGCTTTTTTAATCAGAATTCATGGAGATTATGAGGAATCTGTGGCGTTTCTCTCCAGGTAAGTTTTATGTAGCTCTTACCATGTTTAGGGTTTCCTTTGCCATTTCAGACCAGAAAAGCAAAATGATCTTGCTGTAATTAGCTTTTTTTTTCCCTTTTCTTTTTAATGAGACTATTCTAGTGTATTGTGAAGAAATTTGGGTCTGCCCAGCAAACCCCTTTCTTCACTGATTTGCCTCATACATGGTTGAAAGCAAATACCTGCTTCAGTGAGATTGGGAAGGTTTGTGACTATTAAAGAAGTACAGATGCCAAGATGTTTAGCTGTGTAAGGTATCATTTTATCTATTAGGAGCCTAGTTTTAATATGGTAGCTCTCATAAATTATATGACCAAGAGAACTAACTCTCTTTAAAGCCAAACATTTTCCTATGTGTTAAAAAGTTGATTTCCATTCTCCACCACTCTTCGCTGGAGAAAATATCTCACTTTCATGGAAGTTTAGTTCAGGAGCAGAATGCCCTAATGAGATTTCTGTCTAAATGCTAAACAAAATTTAAAATAGTAAGTAATACCCTAACATATATTTGTAACATTTGCTTTTCATACAATAGGAATCAAATGTTTGAAGCATGGGTGAATGCTTTCAGGGACTATGAATTATACAGTCACAGATGTTCTATGTACTGTCAATTAGTCTACTTGAAAATTGTGTATTCTTACTTCATGGTAAAATCGACCCTACCAGCTGAAATCATACTCCATGAACCAAAAAATAATTGAGCACTGACATCTATGAGAAACATGGCTAGCTAATATTTTTATCTGCTTGAAGATGAACGTGAATATTAAATATTAGCCATAATCCACTTTTAATGTTTGTAAATAGAAGATTGCAGTTCATGGGGTTTAAGACTGAAGGAGGTGGATTGGGCTAAGGGTGAAGAGTTGCCTTCATTACATTTTTGAAAAGAATAAAAAAAAAAAAAAGGGGAAGAGATCAAATTAATGACCTGTGATAAATCCAGACTAGAACTGTTTGCATTAAAAAGGAAGTAGGTGATTGTGAACTTGCTTGTGTATGTTTTGTGAAGGGAAGGGGAAATTTGTCATTTTGTTTTGAAGAGCCTTACATAAATACACATGAAAGGAGTTCACATGGTTTACAGCAGGGGAGACATAAAGTGTTTCAGGATTAAATTGACCTGAGCTAATACATGCCTTACATCCAGCTTGTTTGCAAGAGCACATTGTTATACTACCCAAACAAATGTTTTGTGTATAGTACCTGACTCCCACAAGCTATAGCAGAGTGCTGAAAACAAACAAGCCAGTAAATTCTGGAAAACAACAATCGAATTATATTACACAAAGTATATGCTAGAGAAAAGTTGAACCATACAAACCCAGAAGTTTTCATTATCCTAATTTGATACAGATGCTGCAGTGTTTGACCTCCTACTATTTATTTATTGATGAAGTAAATCTTTAGCCCTTATCTTTCCCAGTCTCATTCACCCAAGTAAGCTTTGCTGACCCAGGAAAATCTTGCTTGCCTTAATAATGTTCTGAGAGTAAAGACAGTTGCTGAAATATTACTTAAATAGGAACTTTTCTGCTTGTTTAAGCCCCAAACCGAAAATACTATTCTCTGCTGGGAATCAATATTTGTTAAGTTCCTGAAGCTCTGGATGGACCTTTAATGTTAAATCAGACCTAGGTTTGTGTGTCATGGAACAAGTCATGTCTGAAAAATTTTGACAAGCTTTGCTTGACAAGGCAACAGAAAAATAAGGAGTAAGGAATGCTTTTTACTCTTGACCATTTGAGTATTTTATGCTCATAAAATTCTCAGTATCAGGATTACCCTGAGGTGGTTGAGACATTATGGCAATAAGATACACTCAGTAGCACAGAGTCTGACTGCTGATCAACAGCACACAGTTAATATGAACGGCGTTCTAAAGCAAAAACAAGCAGCTGGGGGAAAGTCTGGGCCTGAGCCTGACAAGTGGTCTCTAAAGGAGTATTTTTATTTTTGTCCTGTTGCACCAGTCTCTTGAGTGAGGAAGAGCTTAGGTGTCTGTAGGGTCTGTGAAGACAGAAGGGGACTATGTCAGTTCGAGTGCAAATCTGACAGAGTGGAGTTTATATGTCTGTATTTTCATTATGTGCTATGTTACCTATGACCATGGAAATAACTGAATGCTTAGGCTTATACAGTGTTAAGGGATCTTTCAATTGTCCATAGTAAAGACTGTTTTGGTTTGGGGTCTGGATTGCAACAAGGCAATATGGCAGCACAGCTCCAAGGCACAGCTCTAGGATTTAAAGGGAAGAGTGCCACCTACTGTGTTATAATTATAGATATTGCACCTCCCGTGTGTCTTGTGGCGTTCCCAAGCTGCTCATGTGCCTGTTTTGTTTCAGCCACTGGAAGATGTGAAAGGATTCAAAATTAAATATGGTATGGAAATGGCAGGAGAAAAAAAATAAAAAAGCGGTCTGCACCTACAAAATTATGGTATTCTGGAAGTCTTGGCTGGGGTTATTTGAAAGACAGGCATACACAGAGGCATTCACAGCTTTTATCACTTCAGACTTTTACAGACTGCTAACAGTTAATAGTGGGGGCACTGAAAACAGTGAAGGGGGTGAGAGATCTATGCTTCCCCGCATAAAATAATCATGTTCTCAGCTTTTGTGGACCAGATGAATATAAATAAGGCTGACAGATTTATGCCTTCTGAAATCTAATGTTTAACTCCAGCTATAGTTTAATAAAAAAAAGAAGTAGATCTCTTTTTTTTTAAGAACAGTTTTCAAAAAAGGAAGAAGAAAAAAAGAAAAACCCAACATGAATTTTCCCGTATTTTGCTGCAAAACCTTATGAAGTCTCTCACAACATAGAACTGTAGTTATCTGTTAGCCAAAAGGAGGGGTGTGCTATGCTTAATGTGCATACAGGGTCATTTTTATATGAAAAGAATTTTTCCCAAAGCACCGAAGTGTTTCTTCAGTGGCTAAAACAGAGACCTAAAATGAAGCAGATAAACCAGCTATTAACAGAACTGCCAGTTGCTGTATCTGTAGAGTGAAGACATATGGTAATTCACTACATTCAGTGATGACCTTTCCTTTAAAAGTATTGTTAATAATAGGCACTTCTATATAAAGTATTTATACTACATAGTTGAAATTCATATATCATGGACTACTCCATGCCATTTTTGGTTTGGGGTTTTGGGGTTTTTTTTTTAGCTACTGACAAAACTGCTACCAAGGAACCTTCTACAGAAATATACTTTTGTAACATGCCTGAAGTTCTGAGCTTAAAGAGTTTCTGGGGACAGATGCATAGCACTGGTGCACATCATGTGACATGGCAGCATGTGTGCTGCCCTCAGTATGGGGAGGCCTTTGGCATCATCTCTCACTCTCCCCAGGTAGAGCCATGCCTTGAATGCAGGATTGTACCCTTTCCATGAAGCAGGCCAAAAAAAAAAGCATACCTATGCTTTCATTTATGTTCTCTAACCAGTTTTCTTTTGAAAAAACTTTATGAAAGTGGAAAAAATTAATATTTTATTATACTCTTTCACCTTAGTGTGGGGCCATCTAGTTGGATAAGGACTACTACACTAAGTACTTTCGCTGGAGATAATAGCAGAGGTTCTGTTACATGCTTAAAATAAAAAGGTATTCCTAACCATCATCAATTTTACAATGACCCTGACAAACTCTTGGGGCCTTCTAATAATGAAAATGCGTAGAGACAGATATGGTCGGGTGTGGCAGTTCAGCAGATGGAAAAATACTCTCCCTTATGAATCCCCAACACAATGTGGGAAAACTCATCTGAATATATTCCTGGCTGCAGCAAACATTATTTCTACTTTCCTATATCTGTCTGCTCATTTTCACTCAGATGTTCTATATATTGAGTATTCCTCATATGGCTTTGATAGTCAAATGGGAAATTTCCCATGTTGTTTCTGTTGCCATTGTTCATGAACGTTTATCCATTACTTGCATTTCAGGCAGCCATTCATTGAAATGATAATGAGATTTTGAACATTTTATGGTTCCATAGTGCTTTTTGGTTTTTAGAACAGAAAAAAAAATGGTGGTTTTGTTGATGCCTTTTGAAATCTACTTTTTATTGGTAGATTGAGATAGATTCTATGCTAATTCCTCCTGCATTCCTGAATTATGGCCTAGTGAGGCACTGTCGCTGGGATCTTCATCTATTAATCATGGAAGCTGCTTTCTTATTCGGTTGCCATAGTTTCAGTGCTTCAGATAGTGTTGGGGTGCCTTGGGAAAGGCTTGCGATACATTCGGACTTGCAAGCCTTGCAGTTATTTTGGCAGTAGAAGAGCTCTGAAGGAACAGAGACAAGCATCCAACATTATTCAGAGTTGGATTAAATGCAGAAACTTCTGGATATGTCTCTCTGGACCTTGTTATGTGAATGTCCAGCTGATATTTACTCCCAAGGTTTGCTTTTTGTTTTATCTTGCTGGTAAAATTGTACACTTCAGAGACTATTGGCTACCTCATTTCATTTTAAGAGCAAAAGAGGCTTTTCATTAGTTCTTCTGATAAATTGTTGGGTAAATTAGAGCATTTAGGGTTTCCTAAGTAATCCAGGTAATTTGTTCTACATTCCCTTTTAACCTAGTTACATACACCATCATATCCTGTTTGAGACAGTTAATGTTTATTCTTACTTTTAATAAAATTACGATAAGAGCCCTTTTGTTAGCTGCAGAGCAGCTTGAATTACAAAGTCAAAAAGGGGAAATAAACTTTTTTCAGACAGAACTAGCACTCTTTCAGCTCTGTGTTGGCATTGGCAGTATTTTTTTTAAAGATATTTCAATATTTCTTCACAAATTCAGTATTAAACATACATACTTTCAGAAATGTAGTTAGAAATACCCTTATGGATGAATGAGAAAAATTGTAAAGTAGTAAATATGACTAACAAGAAAGTAGCTAGAAGACCAACTTGTCAATGTAGTGCTCAATATTAATTGATTTATCAGTTGTGCATAATATAAAATAATATACAAAAATATATTTCACTAAGCAAATAATGTTTTCATTTTTCTCTTCCCATTGAGAAAAAAGTTTTATCACTTCTGTGTGAGCAATAGTAAGCTACGTATTAGCAGATATTTTAATCCCATTTATTCTTTTCTTCTGGATTTTACAGTGTCTCCAGAATCATGTGATTTCCCTCTGGTTCTAATAAAGCAATTTAAGTCTTGCACAGATAAGCTTCATATGTACTTTCTGCTCAAAAAATAATAAAAACAATAATAAAAAAAGCTAGCCTTGACTATTTAAATCAGTCAAAGTATAGTGTTAAAAAGCTGTGCAGTTTAGATTAAAGAATTCAGCATGATTGGAACTAATCTAGAAAATTAGCCACTTTTTTACTTTCAGATGGTTAGGGTGCACTTAAAGATGAGCTTTCAAGCATCAGCTTAGGACTTTACTACCCAATCTTGTTAAATTTTCAAGTGAGATCAACAAGCAGATTGAGAACATGTGCCTGTTATACATAATCCACCCTCAGGAGTCTTACAAACAGAACAAATGGAAGTCCAAAAATTTCACATGAATTTTAAAACTTTGTTGGTAGCTGCACACTAAATCTGTATTTGTAATTTTATACTCTCACATAGTATGGAAGTGCTGGTTTATAGTCTTGCTTTTGCATACTCTGTTGTATACAAATATTTTACATGAAATTAATCTCGCCCTTTTTCTAGGTAAACTCACAATGTGCATGTATCTAGTAGATTGACAATCTGATAGGATAGAATAATATGTCCTGATCATTTTGCAGTTCCCTTTGGAAGAGTGGGGAAGTAGTGATTAAGTAAGAAAATTGTTAAAGTGGGGAAATATCTTGAGTTGAAAGCTGTAGAGGTACATTGTGTTTTTCTTCTCAGAATTTATTGTACTTCATTTAATTTCAGGTTAGGTATAGATTCTCCTGGTATAGAAATTAATTTAAGCAGTTCTGTAAGGTACATTCTTTAACACTGATGATTTTTTTATCTTGTAATTTATTTTTTTACCTTCAGGAAACAGAAATGAGTGATATATCAATATAAAAAGCCAGTCTTGTTCCTGTTGGATATTGGGAAAGAATTTGCAGTGAACACGTCAGCAACAAGCCCTTACTCTATTTAGAGTTTAGTATAGAGTTATAGAATCATTTAGGTTGGAAAGGACCTCTAAGATTGAGTCCAACCCATTATCTAACACTGCTGAGTCCGTCACTACACCATGTACCTAAGCGCTATACCTATATATGTTTTATATACCTCTGCCCATCCTTTAAAAACCTGAGTTGGTGACTAAGCCACTTCCCTGGGAGCATGGTTGTTTCAGTTTATTTATGGTTGACAATAAAAGTTCTTCTGCATCCCCAAGCAACTGAAGTTTAGCATCAAATGTACTGATCTTATCAAGAAAAGAAAATAATTTCTGGGAAAGTAATTGTTGTATTTGTGTCTTTTATGCAATGTAACAGCGTTAGTTTTGCAAATCTTGCACATCTTACCATCTGAATATTCCTGGAAGGCTGAACCTTGTCTTGGTCTGTGTGCTTATGGACAGATCTGAGAGAGAAGAGAGTTGTCCCCTGCTCAGCCTCAAAGCTCCCCTGGTGCGTGCAGCTGGTCACCAGGTGTGGGCAGAGCACACAGTGGTCCTTTGGAGTGAGTGGGTGGGGAGGAATGATTGGAGGGCAGCTGGAGCACTGGCCTGCGTGCCTGATATCCATAGGAAATGCTGTGGTTGCAGTCTGCACGGCCCAGGACCATACTACTGCATCTTGTCCCAAAATGCCACAGCAAAGAAAAAGATGGGATGAAATGCCTTTTCTGCCAGTTGCTCTATGTTTTTTGTCACCTGATGGCAAAACAGACAGAGTCCCACGGGATAATCTTTCTTGAGTAGTACTTCACACCATGAGCATAGCTAAATGCAGCCTGGTATTTGATTCAAAATCCCTCTTTTATTATATAGAGAGGACTAGAGGCTATTTAATTGCAATCTTGAACCTTGGGTCATAATCCTTATAGTACTGGCTTTTCATCATAGCTCTCTAAAGAAAGAAGGGTATCCTGCATTAAAATCAACTGTTGAATTTATTTTCCTGTATGAACAGATTTTGTTATATGTGTATAAACTTCTAATAGTATTCAACCCATTCCACTGCTGAGTAATTTGTACTCATTAATTACAAATGTACAGCTTTTGCAATTAAAACTTACTGATCCAACCCGTATTAAATCAGAAACGACCACAGTTAAATTGAATTTTAAAAATTTGCTGTTGTCTGTTATATGATAGGAGGGTGATTATGTAACATACCTTTTAAAAACTGTGTCCATGCAGAAAGTCTTTCTTTTCTAGAAATACATGATGCAGATTTTTCATGAAGAAGCAAGAAGACAAAGTTTACTCTAGTGATTTTTTGGGTGTTTTGGGTTTGGGTTGCTTCTTTTTCCCCCCTTAATGAAATTATTCTTGAATTGGATTAGGGATTTGTTTTTCTTTAAAAAGAAATTAAAACCTAAAATCTTAAAGAGCTGTTGTGGGAAAAGGAAAGATTTTTTGCATGAGCTACTACACTTTTTCATTATTATCTGCAAGGTGTTTCCTTTTAATTCTATTGTAGGGAAGTTCATCCTGTTCAGATACACTGATTAATTCCATCACGAGACGCATATATTGCAGGGTGGTGTCGTCTTTTTTGCTTTATCCTGTTCTAAGCGTAAGACCTAGACATACTGCCAGAACACTTCCTTTCCCAAGATAAAAACAACAAAAAAAGGGAGATCCTGTTCTCGTTCAACAACTTGTGTAATACAAAAGGCAGATTTAACCAACCTGCAGCTAATGGCTTGAAGGCGAGAGATGAAGGCTGTTGACTGGCTGGATGACTGTGAGAAAAATTCAGTTTTGATTTTCAGAACATACTTCTTAAGAGAACTACATACATGTGTTAAGTATCTATCAGAGAAAAACTGAAAATACGAGGCAAACTGTGGAATAGAGTTAAGTTCTCTAATACATGAATTCTAATTCCTTTTCAATGCACGTTTTGCATTTATTACAATTTTTTTGTGGTCATCTTTGTCATAATCTCTCTTGCTTAGCTGAAATCTGGAAGGTAGCATCATTTGGAAAAAAAACCCCACAAAAATCCCAACCAAACAAATAACACCCAACTCAAGCATTGTTTATGTGAGAGAGGCAATTCAGCCAGGCCCTTCCAGGTAACATGTTGGTAGAATGAATGCTTTTGATGTGCTGAAGAGGGGTGGAAAAGCTGGAACTGTATATTTATTACGAATATCAGAGAAGTGATCTGTAAGAATGCTTGCATTGAATCACCCTGAATAGCAAATCTGTTCATTAGACTTTTTTTCCTTCCTTTTGTTTTTTTTTTTTTAATTTCCCCCCTCCCCCACCCATAAATGGTCAAGAATATGGTTTAGTTTGAAGCAGATAAAAGAATTCTTTGCCATAACAGTCAAAGAACTTCAAGAACTTTTCAAAACCTGGATCATCTACACAGATGCTTGCACCACTATGGTTTCTAGGACTAATCCTGACCTTCCCCTTTATGCCAGGCTCCAAATACTGAAATATCTGAATTCCTAGCTTTAAAACTATTCAAACAAATCTCCTTAGTTTACATGAGTGTTTCATCAGAACCAATTACATTGCTTATGTAATGTGCACTTATGTAATAAGTGTAGAGGGCCTGGACAGAGACAAGAAAATATGGATTAGAAGGGTCTAACTGTTGATCTGTAAGCAGCAACCAAAAAAAATGAGTGCTAACAGTTTTGCTTCAGATTGCGTATTTTTACCAGGCATGGAATTTGTCTACAAAAGCTAACCGCTGACCTGCCCATATTGGTGATATAAAGCTTGCTGATTTCATTAGAAGTCACTAATTACTGATTTTGTTGTTGTTGAAAAAATTAACTCATGAGCTCAAAATATTAACAACAACAATAATAATAGCAGAAAACGCTCAAGAAGGCATAGTACTGTGAAGGCATCTGTAAATTGAATTGGTATTTTAGCTTCAAAGATTCTAGTACTGGAAATTTTTCAACAGCAAACCAGCAGAGAATGTGTTAGTAAGGGGGGCTGGAGTGCTACTTCGCAGCCGCACTGCCTACTTCTAGGAGCCGTGGTATGACAGCCTGCTCTAACAACTACCAGCATTTAAATAGCAGGGTTGTGTAAGAATGAACACAACACACTTACCAAAATACACTTATGGTGGGGAGAGCCTTAAATATTTCAGCGGGTGGAATATACTGGTAGAGAATCTATGGCATTTTCACTAGACTGCATGTCAAGTGTTGGAAAGAGGAAAAGTAACTTTTCTTACTGTTGGATAGTAGCCTTAGAAATTGCTACAAGTTTCAGGAGAAAAGACCATTCACCTTTTGACACAGTTTCTAAATGCAGAGGTAGTGTACTGACTGGAGAAACGGAAGAGCTTTGATTCCATGTTTTTGATGCTGAAAGCGAGAAGCGCTTCTCTAATTTTTAAAGTTTTCCAACAGTCTGTTTAACATTGACTGTTTGGGTTGTGAAAACTCTTGGGGAAAAGCGCCGCTCGTTTTCCTTTGCATGTCGCCTGCCCTCTTGTGTTTAAACAGCTCAGTGCAGGCGTCTGGGTGACAACGGAACAATGAAAAACATGGAGTAAAACCACAGGATGATGGGCACAAGCCATGCTCGTCAAAGTCACTGATTTTGCCTCTGTGTATGTGTGTTGCCTTGCTGTTTGCAGTGTGAGAAGCAATATAGTTTTCAGCTTTCTTATACAGAGGCACAGACAGCAGAAAGTGGGTTAGCCAAACTGATGTGCAGCAAAGCTCTAGGAGTGATATAGAAGCGGTGGGTAAAGGCCATAATGCATATGATTAAAGTGAAATATGCTGCCTACACAAGGAATTGCTAACAAGATTCTTTCACAGCTTTCCTGTCTCAGCCCTGCTTTTACAGAAAATAAATTCATGTTTGGTTTCAGTGGGTGTGCTGTTTTCCTCAGCCCTACAGGATAGATAAGACTGTCAAACTATACAAATGCAACCAATTGAACACAAAATAATACAATTTGCACTGAGCAGAAACAGCAGCTGTGCTTATTAGCAAAAGGGTGTACCAGATTCTCTTGGTCTACCTTGAGCTTCTCTCCTCTTATTACTTAGTTTTTCAGTACTCATAAAAAAGGGGTGCTGGATGCTAGGTTAAGCATAGAAGCATAGATTAAGGTAAGGCAAATTAATTGTTTGGTTTGAGGTTGGGTTTTTTTGTGTTGTTGTTGTTTGTTTGTTTGTTTGTTTTGAGACAAGGGAAGAGAGAAAGATATTCCATGTCCTTTAAACAGTTGGGTTTTTTTTTCCTCCCCTGTTCAAACAGAAGGATAGAAATTGCTTCAAATCTTTAAATAGTTTCTGGCAGTAACTTTACCGCATGCCCTTGTTCCTATGAAGTATGTTTTCTGTAGCTTTAAAAGAGTATTTAAATATTCTCATGTTTAAAGGGCTACCAGAATTAAATAAAGTTTTCGCAAGATGCAGAGAAGTAGATTGCAGCAGCTGTGCTTTCACAGTGCTTAGAAAAATAAAGAAATAGTAATTCAGGTAATTCTTTATTAAGAAAGGTGTTTAGAAATCAGCTGCTCAGTTGATCCACAAATCTAAGGTCATTTTAATTTTCAGTTTTCCAGTTAGGTTTGTTTGTTTGGTTTTTTATTTTATTGAGAAATACTGTGCATTTGGGTTGGAATTTTGCCTCAGGTCAGTCCCATGTGAATTCAGTGCTTATCTCAAACCCTTTTGTTTGTGTCTTCCTTGAGACATAGTATCTTTCAGTCCTTTTTTTCTTAACAATAGTCATATCATGGATGCAGAGAATGTAAAATGCAGATTCTGGAAGTTGTTCTTTTAGCTATCCAAGCGTGGCTTTTGCATTAAGGACTCAAGCCCAAGTGCTCAAGTCTTAACAAAAAGGACTTGTGAGGGTTAGCATGTTTTGGGGATTTGTTTGTCTGGTTGGTTGGTTATTTACTTCAGAGCAAGATACTCATGGAGAAAGTTTTATGTTTTAGAGTCATACTGCTCCTACTCCTGCTGAACTCTTCAGATCCACACAGGATAAGGTATCAGCAGAACGGAACAGCTGGCTGCTCAAGATGCCTGTGCTCACATATGTTGATTTTGGGTCGCTTGTGTTTAAAACTTCTCTGTGTGTTGTGCTCTCTCCCTGAATCTATCTTATCAGACTATAGTGGATTCCTATCTGGGGAAGACCTTTCTAAAAATGTGGCATGTTTGTGTTTGTATCCTGCCATTCCTCTATGGACAGATGCTTCCTTCTGACCTGAGTTCATACGTTTGCCACTCAATCCACACCTCAAGTCTTACATCAGTCATGCAGCTGACATTGTGTATAGCAGAAAAGTGATGTGTTCACAAAGAAAGCATTTAGTCCTTAAGTCTCATCTAATCAGGTCTCCATTCTCAAAAAATATAGCAAGTTGAGTGTGTTGAAATGTGTCACTACTAAAATATCTAGAGACTCAGAACAGATACAACTCAAATGCAAATATAAATAAATCAGATGTACCAAAAGAGTTTTAAAAGACTCTAGCTTTCTTTTCCTGGGTACCTGAAAATGTTGCATTGGAAATGCATTGGTGATACATGGAAATTTATCTGCAATTAAAGATATTGCCTGATTTCTTCACTCACAGTTGTTACCTGATGGTAAACCAAACTTTATAGACCAGGCAGTTGTTTATGTAGATTTCTACTTCGTGCAAGCTCATAACTTCAGATGTGGAATAAGTCTGGAAGCCTCCAGTTTTTCTCAGAAGAGACCACAGACTCTGTAGGCATCTGTCCCAAGCTCACTTCAATAGACCATCTCAATATCATTGAACAATGTGGCAAATAGAGAGGTTGTACACTGGAGAGTGTATTGGATTTTCAGGATGACAAACACAAGACATGGAGAATGTGCTGCAGCATCTAGTTATCTTTCCAAGAGTGGTGCCTCAGCAGCCCTGGCTCTGTAGACAACACGCTGCCAGCTCCAGCTTAGGTCTCACTGATTCAGACAAGGAAAGCTGCTTTGTGCAACAGTGTGGTGAAACCAGATAGAATTAAGCATAAGTGCCACTGAGTGACAAGGTGGCTCACACTAACTAGACTGATTATCTTTTAAGAAATAAGTGGAATACTCCATAAAATGTTATAATACACTCTAATGATGGAACCTGTGATCTCCCAAGAACATACGGAGTATTCCTACCAATAACTGTGAAACAGGGTCACTCTCTTTGACCATGGTGTAGGTTTAGAAAATGCTAGGATATCTTGAAGTCAGTGCCATTATTCTCTGCTTAAAACTCCATTACAAATCTATGTTATAGTGTGAGATATAGAAAGATGAAACATATTTCTGGAACTTACAGAACTAAATGGAAAATTTAAGGATGAGATGTGTCCCCTAACTGCAGGATAAATTCTCACTTTTTATCAGTTTGAATGAAACCCTTTTCTTGAACCTTGTACCTCATACCTAATGTATATTCTCAGCTTTAACTCAGCAGGCAAAAGATGAGAAGCTGTGTTGTCCTGCTTAAGGATACATCGGAGGAGAATAAGTAATAGAGAATTTATCTACTTCAATATTTGTGGTGTCTTTGAAGTGCTAATAATATTTGTTAAAGTTTACATATGTCAGGTTAATGCCTGCTCTGTCAGCTTGCAAGAGAGATTGCAAGCAATGAATAATTTGCAGATTTTTTTTTTTTTTTTACTCATAGGAAAACCACTAAGATGGTCCTGGTTGAGGTATCACTTTATCTTGACCCCTTTTTTTTTTCTTTTTTTTTTTTCCTGACTGAAGTTTCACTCAAAGTATTTCAATTATGAGAAAGATATTTTTGATAGGTGCTCCCCAGTTAATTAAGTTGAAGTTCAATTTTTGGAGGCATATCAGTGATGTTGGTAATCTCTCAAAAATGTTATCTTTGAAAAATAGCACCATTACTAAGTCAACAACAAACCCATAAACCTTGAAATTATGAGTGGGTGCAGCGGTTGTACAATACTGCTCTTGCTAGCTCCCAGCTTACCCCCAAAACACTGATATGTTAGAGTAACTTATAAGAAAAAATGGGTATAGATAACAAGGAAAGTAGCTGTAAGGTCAAGGCTGAGGGGAATAGAATGTTTCTGGAAACTGAGGGATTAATAGAATAGCTGTAGGTATATAGTCAGACTGGTACAGAGGAATAGCTGAAGTGCCAAATTAGAGGAGGGGAGAGCAGGATGGAAGCATTCTCTGCCTTACAAACCAGCAGTATGCTATGGGACAATTCCTTTCTGATGAGCTGTCACCATCTAAAGTATATATGAAGCTTGAAGTGGAAAAAACAGATGGCACATGGGAGCTGAAGTGACATCGTTTGTCTCTCTGCCTGATTTCTTTACCCTTCATACAGAATTTGGTAGTTGGGGGAGGAAAAAAGCCCAGATTGGATTATTCTTCATCCCCACGCTCTTCTCCTTGTTCTGGGAAATCTCACGTGACTCTGTCAGCTTCTGTCACAAGCTATTGGTAAAGAAGGTTTTCCACCATTGTCAAGGACTTCATGTGACTGGCTTGGTGAGGTGTTTTCTTCTTGTGGGGAAGAGATTGACACATAGCAATGCAGAGATAAGAGGCACTAAAAACAAGTATAGTAAGCAATTTTGTTGTACTGTCTTGGGCAAAGAGGTGGAATGATGCTTTCAAGGGAATGCAAGAATGTGCATTTCAAGGGAAGTTGGTAGTGGACTGTGTGATCTTGACAGGCCAATGGTGAGTTGACATGTTTGCAGCCATGAGGGAATGGTATCACCCTTTGCAGCTGGCTGATCAGCTGTCTGGAACATGTTCACGGCTTTCGGCCAGTTTCCACTGAAATAGTAAAGCTTCCTTTAAAAAAATCCTTGCATCTGGCTCTGTTCAGGAAAATCATCGGTAGCCTCATCAGAGAAGAAAAAGCATAGCTGAATACAGAGGTTAAAATCCCTAAAAATTTGATTTTGATATATTATACCTTCTTAAAAAATAGCAGCATGTTTTGTTGAAGAAAGGAATCTGTGGGTAGGGATGGGAAAGGGTGAGATTGGGTGGCTCTGGAGGCAGGAGGCCTCTGGCTCTCTGCTGGACCCAAAATTCCTGCTGAGATGAGCAAGACTTGTCTCTGTACAGACAACCAGTACAGGGTTGATCTTTGTAGTACGGGAAGGGTAACATCAGCACTAGGATTATTTTAAATGTGATTGTGATACTGTGGCTGTATCTGCTGATGTGCCAGGAGCCATACGAAGTTCAAAGACCCTTTTCCAGCTCCAAATCTAGATGTCCACAGAGGGAAAACCTGCTGATCTGGTTGCTCCAGAGTGAGCCAGGACTGTGTCGTGCTAGCTGGGTAGTATTGGGAGGCAGGGCAGGATGTGTGATGACTCTGCCTGTATCATGACGAACATAAGCAATCTGGTGTTTGTCACAGGTCTTAAAACTAAAACCAAGTGTAAATAAAGAACCCTACGATTTGTGTAGTGGTTTCCAGGTTTTAAATCAAACCTAAACTGCAAGGGCAAAACTCTTCTGCCATATTCAAACTTTGTGTACAGAACATTTCAAATAAATGCTCTGTAAAAATTATTTAATTCTGCTGTGATTATGAACTTGCACAAACATGCTGTTTCACATTACTTTCTTAAATAAATTTGATTGGTAACAGCTGTGGCTCCTCTAGTCCCCCAGATTTTATTTTCTCAATAGAAAAGTGTTGAAGATATCCTCAAATTATTGTAAATTAAGATTTTGTTTGTATTTTAAGGTAAAATGTGTTTGACAACATCCCAGCAATAATTAGATGGACACACTCCTTCTTGGAGAGGCTGCAATGTACTGCCTTTAGTTCAGAAAAGACAAACAGTCTTTTCAGTTCCTAGACCACTCTCAATTAGCTGCTGTGTGCTTCAACAAGTACTGAAATCTAACCAAATAATCAATGGTGCTGCTCAGTGACAGGTGGTTTGACCCAGAAGCAGGCTGCCATGGCTGCTTCGTGAGCTATCCACTTATGCCATGCAGACTAACTGCAGACACTCATCCCCTCTGATGCACACGTACATTGCATATGTTTTCTTATAGTAGTGTGTGTTTACCACCCATGACTGTGTGTGGTGCTCCATGGGACAAGACAGTGCTATGCTGTCAACATGTGTTCTTTCCCACCTGTTCTTCCCACATGCAGAAAATGTACTAGGGATGTGTTCTGCTGGTTGTACTGTATGCTGTTGAATCTGCTGTTTGGTTCTCTGCTAAAGATGCCAAATCTCACTTTTAGGCATGGTGTGCTGCAGAGTTTCACCTGCATTAGAGGACCGACATCCCTGCCCCCAGCTCTGCCATCTACAGCTATTGCTGCCAGCACTGGGTGGCTTTCTGCATGTGCAACCTCTCTGCAGTCCTTGACACGAGCAAGGGCTGCAGGCAAACTCTTCTATACAGCTCTTCTGCTAATAAGCTTGTCTGTTAATTAAATAGAAAGGCAAATTTGGCAATGTCTTTGATATTTATTCTCTGTGTGGACTTTTTGACTTGTTTAAGATTTCAGGGTGGTCTTGAGGGAAGAGATATGGTAAGCAATTACCGAGTTTGTATTATGCTTTATCAACATTAAAATAAAGTTTGTAAAACACTGTTTTGTTCCTTTTAAGACAGATAATGCAATATAATTTTCAAAAAAATATAAAGGTAAAGCTTAATCCAGACCAAACTTACAAACCAGAACTAAAACCAAAACAAAAAAACCACCAAAAATGTGGGAAAGACATTGTTTAATATTTTTATGTGTGCCGCATGTGCTCAGTGACATCCATGACAAATGACAGTCAGAGGTTAAAGAGCATTTATTACACACTTTTGACCATCTTATATGTACTTTACTTCTTAATTCTCCCTCAAGATTACTGTTAACCATTTCAGCCTTCTTGAACATCTTCAGGAGGCTGCCATTTTGTTACAGGAGAAAAAAAAACAACAGACCAGGACAGTTGGAATAGGAAGGTTGCCTTTTCACTGAGGAAATGAAGAATATCCTACCTAAGCATATCTTTGCCAAAAGTAAAATATTTTTTTGCTGAGGTAGGAAATAGGTTTAAAGCTGAGATCCTCTGATCTGGTAGGGTGAGAGGCAGATGGCTGGATCCCCAGGTGATTTGTATCTGCTCACTCACTACTCCCATATCAAACATCAGTGCTCTGCAGTACACACAGCCAAAGATTTCCATACCTCCAAGGAGAAATGTGCTGCTTGCCTCCTGGCTGTGTGACTTACATAGGTATCAGAATGTATAGCATTAGTGTGACTAAAAAAAACCCCAAGACTGGGACATTTCGAGGTTTAGAATTTTTAATTAGTTTGTGGTTTTTCCTTTCTTCCCCTCTCTATCCACGTCTGTAGGTAGAGGCAAAGTAGCTTAAGCACTAAATCTGGATATTCACGAAAATATGTGGAAAATGGCACAAAGCCACAAGAGTTTAAAGTTGTGAAATGCTACAAGCAATTTGCAATGCTTCTGATTTTGGCTCTGCTCTGGAGATTTGTTCATGATTGTTGCTAAAGATGGGACACCAAGGTAGGTGAACTTCTGGTCATAATGGCAGGTATCTCCATTCCAGTGTTCTGATGGTATAGAGAGGTTTGGACATGTGCCTTTGTCTGCTTTTCAGCAAACCAGTTACTAGTGGAGTTTTTTATGCAGATTGAATGAAAAAAAGATAGTGTTACTACTGTGGCTCCTTGCTGGGAACAGAGCAACAAAATAATAAAGGGAAAGTTGAGGTAACCAAAAGAGCCATATTGGTAAATGCAGTAATTCCATGGATTTTTCATTCAGCAGAATGATTTCTGAATTTCCACAGTTACCTCCTGATGCTAATTTCAAGACTAAGAATTAAAGGACTGTAGATCCTTTAATTCTCAAGTAATATCTGAGAGAGTAGATACCTTTGTCACCTTTTGGCCTGGTAAGTGTTATTGAATGTGTGGCAACCACCGGGCTCCATTGTTCATTTGCAGACATCAGATGGAAGCAAGTGCTGTTTACATTTGTGTCTTCTGTGTAAGAAAATTACAAGTTCAGAAACTGGCATTAGAAATAGGTTGTATTGAGGTTGTTAAAATCTGCAGAATTAAAATCTGTGTTCAGGTGAAAGGTGTTGAAGGATATATGTGTGATATATCTATTTCTTGTTAGTTCATTAATATTCATTGTGTATGAGGATTGATCAAGAGTCTGTAAAGTAAAATGGAAATATGGCTAAATGATTTTTCTTTGTACAATTGTGTAGAAGAGGAATGTGAATTATATATCCGACACCTGTTTACTGCCTGTACTTGGGAGACCTGGACTGGCAGGGAAGGCCCTGTGGATGTTCTTATTTTCATTCTGATCCTGTTCATGATTATGGCTTGGTGCTGACCACTAAATATGTTCTCTGGTTTATTAATAGATAAAAAGTATCCTTTTCTATATAGGGACATGAAGGGATGCACTATTAATTACTTGTTCTGTGTTATAAAACAAATAAGAAGGAGAAAAAAAGTTTTATTATTTGGCTTAGTAGTAGAGATTAATGCTGAAGGGAATATTTTACTGGAGATGCACTTGATAATTTTTGCTCTCTTACAAATAAAGTGGTTTTACTGTTTTATTTTCTCCAGGGGTTTGCTTTTATGATTTAGTTTCATTTGCACTTGTGGAAGCTTAAGGGAAGTGTCACAATTTTTAGAATAGGTGAATATTTGAGGAATCCTGGTGCAGTCGATGGCACTGTAAGGTGCAGCACACTTTCCAAGGGCAGGCCACAGACCTGTAATTTTTGCTTACAAAAACAGGCAGCATATGTCTTTTCTTTAAATGGATCCTACAACTTCTGTTGATGCAAAATCCCCATGGACCATTTGGGTCAGGTAGAATCAGCTCATCTGCTGCTGCCGTTCCAGCCTGCTCCACCCCTCTCTGGGTTCTGCTGGGCCACATTGAGCTCTGCCAGTGGGCCAGAGAAAGTTCACCTCTGTCTGCAAGAAGTGGTACTCAGAAAGCTCATTTCTATCACTGCTTTGAATTCCTTAACCTAGGACAAGTGGTAACAAAACACGCCACAAAGTCTTTCGTAACATTCATAGGAGTGTTGTTTCTCTAGAGTCTCTGGAAATGTGAAGAGACATGGTGTTGCCAAGTTCTCCTGATCAGAAATTCAAAATGATGAAATAGGAAAGCTAGCAATCTGTCCTGCGAGACCAAAGAGTTCCCTTACTCTTGGAAAATTCATTTAATATCTTCATTTCAAAACTCAGAGCATCAAAGAAAATACCCAATGTTATGCAGCCTTGTGATAAAAAATTGTAAGATTTAGCAACAGTGGCACAGAGGAAAACATTTAATACAAAAGATGACTTGATTAATAAATAAATAGTTCATAAACTCTAATGTTACTGTTTCTTCATCGTCAAGTATGTCAGAGTGAAAAAAGGAGATATCCCTTTGAGCAGACCGTGCGTGAAACTAATAGTATGTCTTCAGACTCCAGCCCTGTTTAGTGATGGTTTCTTCCTGGTCAGTGATTAGATTTAAGTCATGTTTTAAACAGCCTTATTCATTTACTAGGGAACTGAAAAACAAGGTCAGCGTAGAGTCAATCTTGTAGTTAATTATTAAAGCAGATGATTGAAAAATGTGACTACTTGTGTATTTAAATGCAAAATAAAACAACCAAACCAAACGAAACAAAAAAAGAGAGAAAGAAAGAGAGAAAGAGCATCATAAGTCCTATGAGTCTTTCAGGGAGTTTGCTCTTCTGAGCTGAAACTTAGAGAATAACTTTAAAAATTCAAGAATGCTAGGGCAGCACGAGAGGGAAATTGGGAAGAGTGTGACTTATGAAATAGCTTTTTACAACCTGTAAAGAATATGAAGAACAATGACATTGCAGTTTGATTCTTGAACTTTATACAAGATATTTGGCTGTCATCAGCAATCATAATATCACTGGGAAAAGAAGTACCATCTGCAGGGAACCCTTCTTTAAAAAAAAAAAAAACGAAATAAAAACAAAACACAAAACCAAACAAAACAAAAAACCCAGCTTTCAGAACTCGTATCTGATTGTCACTTGTGTTGTATTTGAAAGTAGGATCCAAAGCTACTCAATAAGGGCTGACTGAGGAAAATAAATGGAAAAAGTGAAGCTTGTTCTGAATAAACTGAGGGTAGTTCCACAGTCACCTGCACATCTAGCAATGACCCCCGTAAAAAAATTGCTAAAGAGCTGAGAATTGGACTAGTAAATTTGCTTCAAATACATTCACTGTCTGGTGAATCAATTTGCATCAGCACTGTGCCCACAGCAGTTAGATGCTGTTGTAAAAGCAAACTGACAAGGAACAGCATTTTTACCCCACTGCATGCCGGCACCCGAGTGTAGAAATAGGAGGAGCATCATCACGGCTCAGTGTGTGGAGGTTTACCGGTTGACGCTTGGTGATTTTGTGCAGAACAAAAGCACAAAGCTCTGTCAGCTTGGAAAAACTCTACTATTCAGAGTCTCAGAGTCTTGTAATACACTCACTCCCTTGTTTGATGTACACTCACTATTGTTTTACCCCTTATATATGAAGGTCACACAAAAGTGATACTTACTGGTCCTATGAAATATTTCTGGAAATGAACTGGTTTACTTGAATATTTCTATATAGACAGTGAAAAGGAGTAGAAAAACTGTAAACATAGGTATTTTCTGGTGATGTTGACAAATTAATCAGATAGATTCAATGGATGTTAGAGATGTTAAGAATTTGCACAAGTTTTCAACAACAGGATATAGTCTCCATAAAGTAGGTATGTTAAACTGATGCTAAATGGTATCTCTGTTCCGTACAGTAAGACCAAATATTTGATAATTGCTTGTAATTAAAGAAAACATACTTCTTCAATTCATGTAGAAAACATATTTACAGCCGATCATTATAGTGTATGAACACTTCTGAGATAAAGTCAGTTAGTGGGAATTCATTTCCTACTGGAATTCACAGTGGTTAGAATGTATTATTCAACCCAGTTCTCACTTAGGTAATTTTTAGCTCTTTGAAATTCCTTCTATAGAGAAGTAACAATACTGTAATTTTCAGGATTTGAAAGGAGAAGGGGAAGCTGTAGAGCTTGACTGCAGACGCTATAGAAGAAAGTTCCCATTGCCCATAATGGCTTGTAAGATCCCCAAAATGGCAGAAACCTGCAGGAATCCTGCACGTGGCATGATGACCCTTTAGAGCAGTGCTTGGTTATGAAAGCCTGGCTTGCAGATGTGCCGGGGAGAAGTGTGTGAGAACCGTGTCACAGCCTGGGGCCGGCCGCACTATTCCTGAAAATCGGTAGGACTAAAAAGAGGCATTGTTCACAGCCTCTCTCCCCTCTTTATTTTCCGTATAGTGGTGTTTTGGGGAAGGTATAGTTAAGGACACAAGCTGGCAGCTCTGTGCCAACATCAGACCGTTTTCTTTCTGAAAACGCCTTGTTGCAGCTCAGCTGCAGAGGTCTGTGTCCGTTTGCCCTCAGAGCTGAGATGACAGCACTGAAAGAGTCTGAACAAAAAAAAACTTCTATGAGCTGGCAAAATAGTGCTGTTTATGCTTTGCAGTTCAAAAGCAGAAATAGTTCTTTATTGTGAAACAAGAGATAAGGAAATATTTCTTAGCTTTGTTTTCTTTTTCAACTCCCTTTGATTTTAGAACACATTTTTTATTATGTTATTCATTGCATATAAGACATACTAAACTGCCAGACTTAATCTGAAAATTAATTACAGTACACCTTAGCATTTTTACATGCCTTTTGGAGTACAACACCTGCCCTCTACAGGACTGAATTCTCTGCTGATAGGTCTGGAGCCATCTTCTTACAGGGTAAATAGAGACTCCAGACATGAGACCTGATGGGAAATGGTGGAAAGAGTTACCCCACCTCAAGCAGTTGTTTGTACTGGCTCTATTCTTAACAGATAATTTGACAAGTCACTTGAGAAAAGGAGCTTTTGTTTTATTTGTTCAGTGAGCTCTTGTAGTTTACAGTAATAAAATATCCCAAAAACTTTTATCAGAAAGGAGGAAAAAAAACAACAACCTGTGTGTCCAAATGTCACATGGGTAGCTGGAAAGGAATTCGTGGTACTTGCAACTGCTCCTCAGAGGACTGAAGTAGGAATTGGTTTCACGTGTGAAGAAACAGTCCAGTGCATGTCAAAGTCCTGCAGTCTTACTGCCTCAGCTAAATTTTTAAATAACAGGAACAAGGGAGGTGAAATATCCTGTGCTCTTACTTGAAATGCCTTTG
>JAOXXN010000444.1:736012-755801 GCA_026770055.1 Myrmophylax atrothorax
CGACCTGACATACTGATGGATGGGCTTCTATCAGTGAACCACCCATACATTGCTCAGTCATAATTAAGTATGTCTGCCTGGCATCTCTCTCCTGGATAAAATCTGGCTTATAATGTTAAGAGGAGAACGTTAAAGAATTCTACCCTCCCCAAAAATGGCGGGGAAAAAAAATTTGGAGACCTGGTATTTTGTTTGACTACTAGCTCTCCTCTTTGCCACTTCAGTTCTACTCTGCTTCTCTCTCCTTTTACTTTGTTTTTCTTCTTGTTCCTCCAACTGCAGTTTAAATGACTTAGCCATGGCATTGCTGTCTGCTACCGCAGGGTTCTACTCAGCAATCTTAAGGGAATTTCCCGCCTATCAGTTTTTTGGCTATCATTTATTCTTTGTGGGGAAAAAAAATTGGAATCTAGAAAAAATCATACCTTTCCCAACCTTTAAAAAATAAGCTGCAAGACCACCAGTTGGTGAGAGCTTTGTATTTCCTGTGTTTGCCCCTGCTGGTAAGCACAACTAGTGAGGGGAAAATGCTCTACTTAACAGTTCATCATGAAAAGCAGGCTTCATTTGCACTGTGACTAAGTGTGTGATCGTTGCATGCCAAAATACATACCTTTTTATTGACATGAAAGCAGCTTCTGGCTTGGTATTTAGGACATAACACAGCTCCTAGCTCAGGCTTGGTTTCCAGAATAGAGCACATTCTTTTCTACCATGCATGTTAATGCATTGTCCTTCTTCCTTCTCCTAATAGCCCGTGAGATTTGAACTTCGAGTCAGCAAAGTAGGGGCTTTGTGAAGCACAAAAGAACACCAGGTTTTTATCACACCATGCCTGTAAAAAGAGCTGTTCAACCATTCAGTTGCTGTTCGTATTGTGCAGCTGTTATTCTGCTGCTGAGAACATCTTGCTGTCGACACTGAAGCAGTACCTGCAGGAAACACTGGCACACTGAGCTTTTCAGGAGAAGCTGGGCTTGGGGATTTGCCAGATCACTGTGTGCAAAGCTAAGGTATTTTCTCGTCCTGTGCCTTTCCCATTCTAAAACCTTGTAAGTAAAAAATTTTTGTCTGCTCGTCAGCACCTGTTCTGCGATTTTTGCATGATGACCTCTTCCCAACATGATGAAGTCCATGTTTCTTGTCTTCCAAAATCACCTCTTCAAAGCTGACGGTGAGGGTGTGATGAGCAATGTGCTGTCTGGGTCCCCAGTGGGGGAATTCGGATCTCTCTCACAATGATCCTTTGTTCGCTGATGGTCAATATCTGATCAGCCTCATCTATTTAAAGTCAGACAAGCAGGGACCCCAGGGCTGGTGGAGGGAGTGCTTTGTTTGCTTACTAGATAAATGGAAATTCAACTGTTTCAAATTAAGTACAAACAACTTTGTGAGGAGAGGGTGAGTGAAAGAAGTGTCTGAAATCCACTAGAAGGGAGCGAGGTCAGAGATAACCTCAGCCCCATTCAGCCTCAAGACTAAACTTGTTTCTGTACAGCTAGGGGTACAGTGCCCACTGTAGTTCAGAGCTGGAATTTTCCTGAGTAATTAGTGCAAAAGGCTGTATTTTTAGCCTGGCATCCTAAAGAAACAAGACTTGTGTGATCTCATGGTGTCTATACAGGCGGTTGTCAGCTCCCAGTAACTTGTGAATTTTTGGGTTGAACTTAGCTCAGTCTACAAGATAGTGGTTTTCCAAGGCCTCTCCTGAAACCAGACAAGCAAGTGAAAGACTGGCTTCAGAGAGGCAAAGGGCTTGTGGGGAGGTCTGTCCTTTTAAAGACATCAGCATCTGGACACAAATTCCTAACAGCCAGGCATCTCTGGTTCTAGTGCTTGTTTAGTAGTAACGTTTCCATATAAATAAACAGAACGTTCCTGCTGTAGGATTGTGTGAGGCTGAATTTGGTATGTTGCGTTTCACACTGCCCAACACATCCTATAACATAAACTCAGAGACTAGCTAGTGCAGAATATTAATTTCGTAAGGTCTGACTTGCTGGCTACACTCCCATTAACTCTATTAAATTAAATGGCAGTTTTGCCTGCCTGTATTTTTAGGATGCAGAGCCACAGTTTGCATATTTTTAACAGTTTCAAAGTGTAACAGTCCACAGCTCCTGATATGTGGGATACTAACTTTGTGTGCCTTGTGTTGGAGATAGAATCCCATTAGAATAAAACACTTATAAAAAAAAACCACCTTGGAAAAATGCATGGAAATTAATGAATGACTGTGTGCAAGCAAGGAATGGGTTGGATAACAGTGTGACTGGCTATATACATGATACACCAACATCAAAGGAATTATATGTTATTGTCTTAAAACTATGTGCTTTTTGTTGCTTTTTCATTTTTGTTGTTTTTGAGAGTAAAAATGCTGAATTAATGTCATCTATATTTCCAGCTGGATCTTTTAAATATAGTGGAAATCCTTCTACTAACTCTACTGAGAGATAAACAGATCCCTCATTTTAAAAATTAACTAATCTTTCTGTCACTCTGTAGTGGTGCAGAAAACGTTTTATAATCCTTGAAAGTACAATTTCAGGCTGTAAAATGGAGCATTGTAAGTCTGCTTCTCAGTTGGAATTGATTTGATGTCTGAGATTGCCAAATTCAAGTCCGATACAAATTGCAACAGCTGAGTTAAATTTTTTAAATCAGCCTTGAAGATGAGGGATTTATAAGGGTTTCATGGGAAGCATGTTTCTTTGCAGCTGTATGAAAATAGACATCTGTTGTGTTTAGATTAATCTACTCAGTTTCCCTGGGCTTTCTGTATATATCCTTTCTCCCTCTTGTTTCTTGCAGGTTCCCTTCACTCTGCCTCTCCTTCTCCCCTAATTCTGTCCTTCTGTCTTTCCCTTCTTCCATTCCACCTTGAGGCTGCCTTCTCGGGGGCCATTTGTCAGTCCTCTCCAAGGAGGCTGCAAACTGAGGTGTATGATAGTGCTCCGCAGGAGGACGTTTTCCTGTGTTTTTATAACAAGTCCCTGTGCTTCAGGCAACAGACATGATTACTATATAAATCAAGGCACACATGGATACACACAGGGAGCTGGGCCCAGACACCAAATCCTTCATCTCTGAAGCATAAGGACAGTTTTCATGCATAGGCAAAATTTCCTTGGCTCAGTAAATTCTCCAGGTTTTTCAGTGTGAATCTCACAAGAGTGATACTGTTGTTTGGTGGACCACCTGCCTTCCCACCCATGATTGAAAAGAGATTTCTCCTTTCCTTTATGATTAAATGGCATCTCTGAGATGAATACAGTGATTGCTGACACAAAAGAGTGCATTTAAGAAAGTTTTTAATGTACTTTAGTGATTTAGAGGGCTTGTGACCAGACAGATGCTGACAGACGTGTTGAGGAGTTTTTCTTCATCATGTGGTGAGCCACAGAACACAAACCATGAACCTATGTTTTGATGCAGCTGTAATAGTCATATCTACAGCCATCCTGAGAGCCAACTGCTGGGAGGGAAACATCATTGTCTTCTGTAATACATGGCACCAGTAAATAAACAGAAACTTCCTTCTGTCCTTCTCTCTCTTTGAATACTTCTCTGAGATTAAAAAGTTAATGAGTTCATAAAGAAACAAAAATATGACGTACCCAAGAGACAAAATTTTCAAGAATGGGCTCCAAATGAAAAAGAATGTGATACACAACAGTGGCCTTAATGATGTGTTTTCTTACTTTTTTGATTCCTTCCATCCAGATGATGCCCACTTTCTTAGGAATCCTCTGAATCCTTTCCTTTTCCCATTGCCCATAGTTGTCTTCCTTCACTTCTAGAGATCCGTTGACACATACCTGTGTCTGTCCTTTTGCCTCACCACCTTTTTACAGCTGTATTTGTTTTGAAAAGTCCTTCTCATGCTTTTATTTTTGCTGTCTCCTGCTTGCCAACCATTTCTCTCCCTCTATGCCCAGATGCCATAACAGCTCTGCCTCCCTAGCCTGCTTCACCTGTCTGAACCTCCAGCTCCCAGTTTTCATAGTCTTTGTTCTCTGCTTCCCAGTGCCTGTACTGAGATCTACATCCTTAATTCTCCACTTTAGCCTTGCTCTTCCCCATTTCTTTTCCAGGTTCTTCTATCCACGTGTGTAAATACAACCATACTTTCAGTCACTTCTGTTCACTAGTGTGGGAAATCTCTGTGAGAATATGGGAGTAGGACTTCATCTCAAGTCTAAGATACATTTTCATGGTTGTGGTGGTGATTTATACCTCATTCTTACTTACATTCGGCCTGCTCCTAGTGTTTAGCTAGGAGTCCTAACAAATCCCTGGCACTTGAGGACACTGAATATTGTTTCTTCCATCATTTAATGTACTGGATCAGGATTACCATAAAAGTGTCATAATATGAGAAATACTAAGATAGCAATCACACAGCAGTGGAGTGTGAAAAGATGCATCTACACATATGCTCAGGTACATTCATACCTCTTCTGTGTCAGTCTTCACAGTAGTTTCCTCAATACCTGCTTCTGCAACTGCTCCCCATAGTGAAGTCAATGGAATTTTTACAGGCAGAATGAATGCCAAACTCCACTACTTTAGAATGTAAGTGCTTCCCAGGAGTAGGGAGCACTTCTCTCTGTGTCTGTACTGTGCTGAGCACACAGCTGGTGCTCAATGAATAATATATACATGGGCTTGGTAGGAGTGTCTGTTCATCTAGTGCGGCTGAGGTGAAACATCTCTTTGTAGTAAGAGGCAATGCATTATTACTTTTACTGGTCTATTTTATAATTTAGGTTTTAATGGTGAAAGTATATTAGCCAGCTAGTTCAGGGGAAGCTCATTTGCACCGCCTTTCACACAACATGTCCCATGTTTCAAATGACAGGAAAGATAGGTAGTTCTCTACAGCCGAATGCATAGTGATTAAACTGTCTGGGCACCAGCAGTAGGCAGCCATGGAACAGATCATTATTAAGATGGCTATAATTACAGAGTCAGAGTAGCTCCTTGCAGCGCACTAGTAATCTGCTTTGAAAACTGGAGGCACAAAGGCATATCTCCTTTATATATTGAGGCCCAAGCTGTGCGAAGTAACTGAAGATTTTTATGTTACATCACTCATATCTTAAGATGTTAACTGCTTCTGTCTGCTGTTTGGAAGCTGGCCTGTTTCTCTGACCAGGAGGATCTGAGATAGAAATAAATGCTTAGTAAAGGGCGGTTTAAAAAAAAAAAAAAGTATAGCTATGACACCTCCACAAGAGCTCTCATGGTATTGCTTTAGTCATTAGCTGAGTGGATACTTGAGCTTAATCAGTATCAAAGGGACATACACAAAGTCATCTATTTCATTAAGCTAATTTGCATTACTCGGCTTACCGAGAATCAAATTTTCATGTATTGTCCATCTTGCTGTCAGCAAAATAAGGGGAGGGGGAGGAGTAAATGGTAAGCAATGCAAAGACTGAGGTGTAGTGGTGTTTATGCCTTTTTTCATAGATATCTGCTAGTCTCTTAGAAGCCTTCATTGCTTTTGGATATCAAAAATGCAGACTAGTAAGCTGAATAAAGTTTATTTTTAGTACCTTCTGCTTAGAAATCAAACTTACAGAGCTTTAGTAAGTGCAAGATCCTTGAAGCAGTGCCTAGTTAGGCTTTCAGCGGCTGCTGTTGTTGAAGGTAAGTGTCGGTTTGGAAGGAAACTATGGGAGGACTAGAGTAGTTAGCTAAAATAGACCTTTAGCCTCCTCTGGTCCTCTAGAGACATCAATGAAGTGTTTTGCGTGTAGCTTCACACAACATTGCAGTCCCAAGGGAATGGCTGCTGCTATTAACTTGTACCAGATCTGACTGTGGCTTTAGCAGAAAGCTCTAATATGCTGAGATGGCTGTTCTTGCTCTTCTGTTTTGTCCCTGGTATTCATGGCACTCTCCTCCTTCAGTACCGATTTTTTTCTTTCTTTCTTCAAAAAACAAAGGTAATGTTTGATATCTGGCTTTTCATTACTGCTGGAATTCAAACTTAATTACTGTTGAGTGAAACCCTATTCTTTTAGTTGTATAATCCAGTAACTGTTTGCATGTTAAACCTTCCGTTTGCCCACGACTTTGTAACTGAAGTTTGCTTTTAAATGTGAACTTGTTGTGATGATTAAATTATACTGGTTAAACCCAGATGTTGGAGTCTAGTAATTAAATGTAATTTAACTTGGTTGATTAGATAGAATGATGGAAATCTTCCATAAGACAACTGAAATGCATGGGTCATCACTGCTCTTAGTTTTGAGCCAAGACTGAATGGTTAATTCTGCAGTCTGTTCCCAGACTCTGCACAGGGTTTCTCAAATATTAGTGTTTCTAAAATCTGCTATTTAGGAAAGAGATTTGACAACAACTCTTATTATTTGTGTGACTTGGGTACATATAACTAGAAAAAATGTAGCTCTGACTGACCAATTGGTAATGGTGGAAAAACTAAAGAAATGAGTGATTATGAGTTGAATATTTTCAGTGAAATTAGTCATCATGTTTTTACTCCTTGAACAGCAAAACTGTCCTCCAAAGCCACGTCCCCACGGAAAGAGAAACTGCAGGCAATAATAACTCCTCTATTTTGGAGAATGCACCCCGTATGTGTGCATGTGTGCATGATTCAGTTTTTAAGGACTTGGTATTAGGATGGAGGTCAGCAGTTGAATGCATTTGTTCCAGCCCAAAATGTTGATCTGAGAAGTCTGGGATGTTGGTAGTCAGTTATGAATGCTGGTATGTGGTAGAAATGCTGGCAGTATTTTTGCAGTTTAGCAACTCAAATATTTCTTTAGAGAAACAGGGCCACTTACATATTTGAATCATAAGAACTGCAGGTGGGAACAGTTTTTCTTGTACTTGCAAAATTTTTTAAAAAAATTCTTTATCCACATATTTGTGTTGCCTATGAGGATTGTAAACTTTTTGAGACAATGCCTTTTTTAATAAAAATTGCATGGCATTCATTAGTCCTGGAATAAAGCACAAACTGGGGAAAGAATAACAAAAAGAAGCTCCAGTACAGTAGTACATTCTGCTGGTGAAGATACTTATTTTTTCTGTGTATTGGTAGTACTGTTTTAATCCCAAGGAGTATTTTGCCATATGGATTGTAGCCCAAACTTTATTTTTGCTACAAAGGCAGACAGAAAGTAGGGTACAGTCTTCTAGCCTACAGGAGGGTCCAGCCAGCAATTGAAGTTATAGCGTTGACAGGACTCAGCAGTGCACTACTACTTTGTTCAGCTGATGCAGGACATTGCTTGACTGTAAACAATGTGTGGTTGTTTTGTGACAAAGCAGCAAGCAGTAATCTAATTGCTATTGTAGGAAATCATCAATTCATCTATTGTATAGATTTACAGATTCAAAGAGGAAACATACGAAGGAAGGGTGGAAGCCTGGTTGCTGCTGAATAAGCTTAAAGGAGAGGTTTCTTATCCTTGTATTGAACACTGTCTTATCCCTGATGCCATTTCTGTTGTTACTAATTAGGTCTTCTTTATTTTAGGTTTGTCATAAAAGAGAGCTTACCTTTTGTCTATGTTTATATTTTAAATACCTTAAAAGCCTATTGGAAATTAAATTTTTTTGATATTTCATGCATGTTGGTTCACACGGTACAATTAATCCTACATGAGAAATAGGCAGGAGGACCCTACAAAGCATGCATGGCTTAACATTTTTATCCTAATACGTTTGACCTTGTGCACTTCTAAGCATGCATAGCAAGTGAAGAGACTGAAGTGTAAGTTGTGCTGAAAAGATTTCTGTCCTCATTTGCGTTTCCAGTCAGGCAAAATTCTTCTGGATGACTGTGTCCTGCCCCAGGGGAACACACAAGAGGGCAACACACTATTTTCCTGGCAGAGGGAAACAGTTGTCCTTGGCAGGTCAGGGAATAGGAGGGTGCCTGGCTCTGTCAACTGAGAAAGAGCATGACAGCTGATCTAGAAAAAGAAGGAGTGTGCCTGGTGGACTTGCTCAGCATCTTCTTCACTGTCCAGCTCCTGGGTGAAAGTGACCACATCTCTCTTCTGGTTTTGCACCTGCCTTCAGAGCTTATCTACATTCAGCTAAGACAAATTAAGTTATAAGTTAGCTTTATTAATTTCTACATTAGAAGATGTATTCCAAGTTTAGTCATCCTTTGACCATCAAGCGCTGTGTTTTATTTCTGGGAAGCAATAGCAATCTTATTTAAGCTGTCCAAAAAAGGAGGGAAGATACAATCTGTCCCCATGAGCTTGCAGCAGAAATAGTGTTCTCAGCTTTTGGGGAACGTAAGGGTGTGTGTGAATAAGGGGCGTAATCTATTCTGGTATAAGGAAAGCCAAATCTGTTCTTGCGTGAGGAAAGCCAAGTCCTTTTATGAGAGAGAGACCCTATATGTAAATGCCGAGAAGGGAAGGGATTATGAGGAGCTCCTTAGGATTCAGAAAGGAAGCTTGCCCCTCCTGTCTGCATGCTTCTCCATGCAGATCCTGTGCAGGTTCTTTCTTCTGGCCTGGGATGGTAATACTTTAAAGGATGCCAGGGAAAAAAGGTATGGTAATTTTTTGAGGGAAGAAAATTGCTTTCTGGGTTTAAATGAAGGAGAGGTGTTGTGGTAGGTACCAGTATTCAAGGTGGTAAATTATCAATTAATTCCCACCTTTTTCCTCCTGAGCTTTAAATATATGAGGTCACACTCAATATTCATGTGTTGGGATTTTTAAATAAATTATTCTTCAGCATGTTCTCAGACTGCCATTAGTTCCATAGCTGGACATGTTTCTCACTTCACATGCAGTAAGGAAGGCTTATTGGTAAGTGAACTAATTTAAAGTCTTTCTCCTTTCAGAGATTTTTATGAGATCATGGAGAAGCTCTGGGCTGTTTGCCTCAGGTACCTCTGTGAATGGTGTCCAGGAAAAGCTATTGCTGACCACCCTGAGGTAATGCAGGTGTCAGGTAACAGGGTACCTCAGAGATTCCCAAAAAGATTTTGTAGGTTAAGTGCTTTGTTTCAAAGTTACGTATTTCCATCAGAAGAGAGGAAATGCCTAAAATTATGTTCTTCTCATCTCTTTCTTGAAGCAAATTATTGGAAGAAGTCTTCCAAAACCCCTGTTTTTATTGAGCCATCACAATACACTTTTTAGGCATTATTGGTCCTGTTGTTCAGGATAACTTAAATTTTCAATGTATATTGTCATAGACACTGCAAAATTGACTTTTTTCAGAAGTACCTGTTGAATATAGGGACAGTCCTGTGAAAAGAATGTCTTTTACTTCAAGCTGGTGTAGTGATGTTTACCACAGAAGAGTAATTCTGGTTTGAGTTGCTTAAAGGAAAATTTTAACTAGAAGAAATAGAGTGTGGAATAAGATCAAGAACACCTGATTTGCTTTCTCTAAGAAAGTAAGAATTGGAAACGAAAAGAAGAATTTCTTCTTTGTAAAGATCAAGTATAGCATTACATTTCACAGGAAGTTTGGGTGTGGTTACTTCTACTTCCTAACTTTCGATGGGAGATTTTTCCCAAACCCCATATGAAGTTAGCAGAATTTAACAGAGTCTTCATTAAGTATATGTATTCTCATGAGGATGAAAGTATTCAATATATACAATTCTCTGCAACAGGAAGGCTTATAAATAGGTAAAGCAACATCATCTGTGAGCTGGTGCGGATGGTACAGGTCTTTGTGAAGTCCAGTGGAAATCAGTACTCCACAGTCTAGCAGATGTCAGTGTCAGCATTTTCACTTACATAAAAAAAGTGTCCTTTAGTTGTAACTGCTGTGTGACTGTGCTGCAAGCTGCAGACTCACTGCTCTGTGGTGAAGGGAGGCACAGTCTGTAAGACATTGTTCGTATACGTGGGCAAGGCTTGACAAGAGGTTGCCAGATTGGATCCAGTTGAGAACATTGCACCTTGATGCCTACCAGGATCTCTTCAGTCTTTTCTAGTGGGCTCACCACAGTCCATGCTTACAGCCTTAAGTCTCATTGAAAAGTAATTTAATTTTCTGGACCAATGTCTTTTGTATGTGTTTTTTTCCCTTCCAAATGCTGGCAGGAATTTCAATCTTGGCTGTAGATCAGCTCCTGGCAGCTGATCAGTTGAATGTCCACATTATGGAGGCCAACCTAGAGTTAGAGGAAACTCTGCAGCAGTTCATATAAATCACATAAGCAGCAGAAATGCAGAGTAAGAAATAACAGCAGCAGTTCATCAGCTGTGCGGTTTTCTTCCTTGTTCCTGCACAGGAATTTCTGTTCTGTCAGGCAAGCTAGGAAGGATTCTTTTGGTTTCAAAAACACCTGGCAGACGTGTTAAAAACCCTTAGCTGTCTGTGACTACTCATCAAACAGTTTTACTGAATTCACTTAGATACAGTCACCTAATGAATCATTGTTTTTCCTGTGTCACCCACTATTATGGAATGAAGCTGCAGGGTGTGGGAGAGAAGAGGAGAAGGTTTGGGGATAAGTCTCTGGTTGTCTGAGAAAGCATATTTCCGTTAGAGTCAGACTTTCTCCAGTGAACCCCAGAGCAAAGTTACGTATTTCCATCAGAAGAGAGGAAATGCCTAAAATTATGTTCTTTCCATCCTGATGCTGGTGGATGTTTTTTCATTGCTGGGATGATGCCTGCATTCTATCTGTTGAACACAGAGTAGGTTTTTTAACTCCATAAAATTATCTGGAATATTAGAAGTGATGCTTTCAATTTCAGTCATTAGCTGTGTGCTGGTGCCATGAAAATGACTTCTCCTCCTGTGTATCTCATTATTTGTAGTGGGATCCTGAATGCAGCCAATCATTCCTAAAATAATCATAGGAAGCACAAGCAATACAGAAACGTCTTTGTGTTGCTCTGGGGTTTGGGGCTGCATAGTTGAGCCTGCCTTGGTGTGGGACCTGGAAACAGGCTGCTGTCTCATCTGGATGACAGTCTGGATTGTCCTTTGCAAAACCCTGCACGTGGTATCGAAAAGGCAGAGGTTATTTCCCAAAGAAGAAAAAAATGACTTTGCCTTGCTCTAGCAATGAGCCAGAGAACAGATTAGAGGCTTTTCCTATCTGCAAGGAAGCTCATCCATCATGCCCCATTCAGGCAGTCATACTCAGTGGGCTTGTTCTTTCTTGCTACACTGAACCTTTTTCTCCACAGCTTGTCCAAAGAAGCAAAGCAAATAATAACAGAGCTACTGCTTTTGTGACTTGTACTACAGGCATTTGTCAATGCTGCTTTGACTTCCTTTTCTATGCTGCTCTAATTCCCCCATGCTGTGCTAAGAAGCAGGTGTGAACAAATGTGTAAGGATGCTTGTATTTTTCACTATGTGGGTGCATGTGTGTAGGAGAAGGGAGTAGTGTATTTCTGTGGTGCAGAGGCTCGTCGCTAACTGTAATCTCTTTTTTTTCTGACTCACACCACCTCAGTTTTAAGTTTGCCCATGCATGGCATCAGATTCTTCATGTTTCCTCTCAATAATAGACCCTCAGTGATTAAAATGATCTTGGACTACTCTGTTGGTTAAAGGAATTGTGATTTTTATATTCAGATATTTTTATATTCAGAGGTTAATTTATTACATGTTTATACAGCATTTTCCCTTAAAATATACTGAATTACAGTAATTAACCTTATATCAGTTTAACAGAGAGTATCATTTGTCTCAGCACTACCCTGCAAATGGGATTTTTCTTAGGTATCTGTTGACTTCTTGCTGTACTGTCTGACTTCTTCATAACTCTGAAGTGGTGGAATGAAGAGCAGAGTGAAAAACATGTCATGTTGGCATTTTGAGGTGATCTCTTTACTGAAAGGCATTCTTGAGGATTGAATATTCTCATATTAACTTGTCTATAAAGCTGCTTGGATTAGGTATGATGTAAAATTTGGGAATTTATTGAGCATGAATCTAGGCAGAGCAAAGCTCAGTCTGCCACTTGCAGCTAGCAATTACTAGCAAGCTAAAGGAACTAGAGTGTTGTAAGCCTTGTGTTCTCTCAGAGGAAAAGCAAAATACGTAGATTTTCTGTCTCAGAGTTAGATCTATTTTTAAAGATTCCAAAAATACTAGCAAAAAAACCATTGGGCAATGAAGAGTAACCATGAAAGAGAGATCTATGAAATTTCTCTAAAGTTTTACCAAGAAAACCTTTCCTTTGATATCTGAGCCTTTTAAATGTAAGTGAATGTCTATGACTGTGTAGGCCCATGTGAGTGGATGGTTGTCTGAGGAACAGAGATTTCATAGGTGGTGTGAGAGACCATGTTCCTAGTTAATTTGATTGTTTTCTTAGTACTTGGAGTCTTCTGTTTTATCCCCCTATATATACACCTGTGTCTATCCACAACTATTTTTAAATTTTCTCTCAGGGACTACATTTGATTTATGGACATTTTTCATTTTTGGACATTTTTTATTGTTGTAGTAGTAATCTATTTCATGCTTTTCTTCAAGGTGTAGTGAAATCCAACAAAACTGATTCCATAAACAAATTAGGGGCTAAAATTATAAATATATATTGAGAACTCTTTGCTTACCTGGATTTTTTTGTTTGTTTGTGTGGTTGGTTGGTTTGTTTGTTTTTTTTCCTGTCAGGGACAAACATAATTTATCTTGAAGAGTCTGCAAGGTTTCCAGAAGGAAAAGCCCTTCCCTTTTTTCTGTCTGTTGTACTTGGATTGCTTGACCACAATGTGTCTATGTGACCTTGTGCTGAGCATCCTTCCCCAGAATACAATGCTGAAGTTTGGCCTGAGTTTTCCTCCCATGTTTCAGTGTGGAACAAGTGGTGGGCTCTCCAGAGGTGACTGCCAGGGTAAAACACTTTGGGATAGTATGTTGTTCACAGATGCAGTAATTAATACATAAATGGTAATGTCTGTTCTTGAGCATTTGTAGTGCAGTGTTTCAGTAGATTTCATTCACGTTAGGGTAGGCATGTGGTTTGATGTTGTATGAAACCTCTTCACAACAAAGTTGATTGGTGCCTTTTGACAAAATACCCTGATAAAACTTGCTATTTCACTCAAGGTAAATGAAGGCAAGTTAATGTGTCAATTTTTCCAAATATGGATTTAGGGGCAAAAGTGGCCAAATGGCACAACAGCTAAGCAGTGTGCTCTGGCTAACAGCTGACTTAAATGTGAGGATTTGCACTTCTCTACTGTTTTATTGCATTAAAGCATGGATACTGTAATTCCAAATGTCCTGAAGAATACAGCCAGGGTTGGTATTTAAGTGCTTGAATGTTTCTTACATTAACAAAAAACAATGGACAATTATTGTGATTACACTGAGCTTTAAACACAGTGGTATTAAAATCATAGAATCATTGAATGGCTTGGATTGAAGTGACCTTTAAGATTACCATATTTCAAACCTCCTGCCATGGGCAGGGACATCTTCCAATAGACCAGGGCTCAAAATCCCATCCAGCCCAGCCTTGAACCCTGCCAGGGATCTCTGAATAGCCTGTTCCAATATCTAACAATTTGAATACATTCCCCTTGTCCTATCACTACATGTCCTTGCAAAGTTCTATAGGATCCTAACCTTTTCTTCAAAGTTAACCTCTGCCATTATATATTGATTTCCTTTGTTATGCTGATGTAAGAAGGTTGGAAATTAAGTTTTTCCTCTTAGTTAGAGGGTGAAGAAGATGCTGAAATCTGTTTAAGTATGTACCAGCAGTGAAAGGAAGCAAATGCAAAGTGTCTGAGGAAACTGAATTGGCTGAGCTGTAAGTACTGGTTTTGGATTACTACCTGAACCTAATGTTATGTTTGCAGTAGGCATGTGGGTGCTGACACAATGGCTGTAGGGCTGTGTCAAACTTGCTATTTGTAAATATTATTGTGAAATCATACCAGATTTTGTGTTTTACTGTTGTTATCCAAAAGGAGGAGAAAACAAAGGGAGGGCATGTTACAGCTTTGGGTCACCTGCAGCTACATAAATTTTATTCTATCCATCAGATGAGGGAATGGAAGGTGAGTTCACTGGCAATTACATTTCCCAGGCAAAATGAGGGTCAAGGAGAGTAATGGTGTTGCTGGTAGTGTATCTGTTTTCTATTAAGAATGTTGAGGTGAAAGAGCAAAGTATATATTAGAGATGGTGTTGTCTCCTGTCAAAAGGCAGTGATAGCTACATTTAGCTCTTAAATCAATTCAAAATCTTGACACAGTTCTGCTGAAGTTCCACAAATAATCAATAGAGTTATTTTTATCACTTAAATGAGTGGGGCTTTTAAAAATAATAAAGACATCTTTGTAATGACTGACCAAGCTGTTTCAGAGTTAGGTCTGTGTGACTGGGGGTGTTCAGTGAAAGGGGTTATTTAGGCATTGCCTTTTTTCCATTCTGCAGGTTTATAACTCCAAAATAAAATTGCAAATGTTTCTGGCAGTCATCCTCCAGGCACAGATGGCTTTCCTCCCAGTTTTGGCAAGCCTGATTTCAGTATAAAACTGAGCAATTATTAGAAAGTGAAATATTGCATGATATAGTACCACTACCACCACCATCAACATCATGACAATGGAGCGCTCATTGTTCTGGTGCCATGTGAGAGAGCTAGTGCCACTGCATTACCGCTTTCTGTAAAACCTGTACCTTTGCTGCTACTGGTGATGCACTTACAGATGCATCTTGCTAGAGCAGATGCTTTAGCGATGAACTGTGGCCATTTTCTCATTTGCGTTGGCTCTATATTTCAATGCAAATATCACAGAACAGGTGGCTGATGAGGCCCCTGTGGACTGTTTACTGTAAAGGTTACAGCCAAAATCGATAGGCCTGAGATGCTTTTAATTCCATCTGGGAGATGTTCATCTTCTCTCTGACTGTTCCCTCTCTGAACAGCAGCATCCTATTAACGCTGCAGTTATCAGGGGTGTCTCACTCAGGTCAGCATAAGGTTTCATCTATTTAGGCCTCTATTTGTTCTTTATAGTTTCTTTTTGCACTGCACTGGATGGAGCAGCAATGTGGATCTTGACAGGACAGGTTGCCAGCATTAAGCATGCTGAGTTTTGCCTACTGACTTGACACCTGCTACTCCCGTTCGACAGGCCGAGGCTCATCACTACTGTCTGGGGATTGTCCAGATCTTTTCAGTTTGTTGCTTACTGAGGCAGGAGGTAGTGATGTTACATATCATAGCTGACATTATTGTGTGTGAGGTACGGCCTTGTAAAGGTGCAAATGAGGGGAGCAGAAAGCTGGTATAGACTCAGGTTTGCACAAACCTGAGCAAAATTAACGAGTGCCTCTGTAACTTGTGTGAAGCAACTTTGTATTTTGGCTAAAATTTTACTTTAAACGTGCACCTTTGCAAGCCTTGGTAGGAAAATCTGCATGGTCTGCGTAGCTGTGTTTTGTCAAACTAGTAATGAAGTTTTCATTATTCTTTTTAACGAAGGTATATGCTGTTGCTTACTATATGAGGCAAAATCACTCTCATTGGTGTCTTTCCCTTGGGCCTAATCGTCATGCCTGGCATGCAGCCCACAGCAGCTGGGCAATGAGTAAGCAGTACTGAATCCAATTAAGTGTTAGTAAAGCGTGTATAGCAGAGGGCACCCATGCAGTCCTCTTACAGTCAGTTACAACTTTTTGGTACACACAAAAAATGAGAGAGTGTGCTTCACACACATAATTTAGGGTCAACAGTGACACCAGACAGGTGGGGGTTTCCTTTAGGCCTCTCTCCCTCACCAGCGTTCAGTAGCAAGCCCTTGTTGCATTGAGATCTGAAGGACTACAGGTGATTACCCCGATGTATTCATGCACCAGCCTTTCTGGCATAAGAGCCAGCTACCTGGAGTGCTAGAGTGCTTTTTTGGCTACATGAAATGAATGGCCAGCTGTAGAGACAACAGGAGCAGGACAGGAGAAGAAAGACAAATGATGGCTGCACCATCAGTCACAAAAAGATGTTGGAAGTTGGTAGTGATGATGGGCATGGAGCTGGCACTAAGTCTCTGTGGCCACCTGCACCACCATTCAGGTGACTGAGCAGCAATCAGTAGAGAAGGGGCAACACAGGAGAAAAGCTGTCCATCGCAGGCAATGTCCTGCCATGTGCCAATTCAGTTGTAATGTCTGGCACTCCATGTTGTGTCTTGCTGATAGCCGCTTGTGTCTCAACTCTCTTGAGCTCCCCAAGCACCTGCTGAGCTCCTGTTCACTCACATCTGTTTGATCCCCTTGGCACCACACAGCCTGGGCATTTTTTATGATCCCTTCTGCTGCCTGGTGTAGCCATGCGAGGTGGCTGAGCAGCAGCTAATTCACCACCCAGACAGGCATAGGCAAAGGATGCTCTCCTGAACAGCTCTACTGTGCTGGCCTAACTTTCCTCATCGTCTGGAATCTGCAGCCTTCAGGTTGTATTCCTCTCTTTTTATTTTGTTGTTGCATTTTTCCTAATTCCTTCCTCTGACTGGCAGAACTCTTGTCTTTCACTTTCTAGGAACTGTGAATTTAAAAGGGTAAATAGCATTAAGGGTATTTTCCATTCAGAGATTTCCAAAAGCTTAGCCAAAGGAGTTGAATGATGCTTACCAGTATCGCATGGCAAATCTGTGCCATAGCAGGGAGCAGCAGTCAGGTTGGCCAACTGGTTTCTGCACTCTGCCTTGAGCACAGCAAACCATGTGCTGTATAGATCAGTAGATGATTTTTTTTTTATATGGGTAGATCTTGCTCTGTAAGTTTCTTTTGATGAGATGCTGAAATTGGACTTGGGTTCATAAACCACTTGCATGCTTTTAAAGCTCTTACCAGAGGAGAATCTCTGATCTTTTTACCTCTGTTATGCAACTCAAATTGGTTTCTTCCCTGGTTTTTAATGGTACTTCTGTTTTTCCTGATTATGATTCTAAGGGCTATGTGCTGAGTGTTTCCAGAACCAGTTCGTACAGGCTACTGCTTTGCCAGTCATGCATTTTTCCTTTTGTAGTATTTTAAATTCATCTGGCTTTACTTTTTACTTTCCTCACTGTTTGGTTAAATGCTGTTCCTTCTTCCAAGACTGTCTTTTTGAGGAATAAGTTAATTCTACATGTTTGTAGAAACAAAGGAGTTTAAGACAGTCATGGGTTCTTAGGGCCAGTAGGTTTTCTCATCTTGCTTCATGCACAACACAGACCACTAAATTTTGTCTCTTAATTCTCACATTAAGCTTAATAATTTGTGGATCGAGGTGCAGCTGCCATGTATGAATACAACCCATCAGGGTGAAAAGAGGGTTTGTAATAAGTGAATATAACAAGATCTATCCATTACTGAGCAGGCTTGCTATGCCATGGGAAAATTCTGACATGGTTGCATACCTGATTTTGCTCGGAGTTATGCTGGGATTAGCTGAACATACAGTGAGGCCAAAGTAACAAGATAGGAGGTTTTCTAAGATGGAAGAGCAGCATCCATTTCAATAGTTAAATAAGTGTCTATGTAGTATTGCATTCAATTGCTGTTGCAGTTGAATTTGATCTTGAGATCAAATCTAGCCTTGCAGTTTTATGGAGTTTGCTGGGAAGTTCACTCTTCCATTTAGATTTTTCATTGGATTTGTGTAACCCTTCTGGAACTTACAAGCTGTAGATGAAATAACCTGGTTGCTACTGTATGATGACAGGAGCCATGTAATCATTTCCTTAGCCAACCAGCTATTCCATATGCATTTCCACACAGACTGTTGTAAATGCTAAAATTATCAGGCAGCAAAAAGCAGAGCTCATCGTGGCTTCTTGATGGCTTGGACAGGCATGAATAGCCATAGTGGAAAGAACTTGCACGGGAAAATGAGACTTTTTTCCTTGTTTTGGAATGATCATTACTTTCTTAGCTTCAGAAACTCCTTCATGCCAGCTGCATGAATTTTACAAGACTAGATGACCCTAAGTCCAGCATTTATGTGGCTGATATGTGTGTATGAATATGTATATTGATATGTATACGTAGATTCTGAGTAAGTAAACCCAGTAGTAATAGCAACTTATTGCACTAGTATCCAAACACCCTACTGAGAAGGAATTCATCTTTGGGCTGAAGTGTAGAGAGACTTATTCCATCTAAGAAGGCAAAACTTTTATGTCTATATACATTAAGAGATGGTTTATTTACAATTAACTATAATATCAAAAAAGGAGGGAAACATAGAAGTAACCAGAACAAGTTGTCTTACAGAGGTATTTGAAACCATCAGCATCAGAAAGAAAAATCAGATCACCAAAGTATTTTTCATGACGTTATAATTACATTGGTCTTAGGAGTGCAAGGTGCAGGTTATTTGTGGGGTTTTTGAAGCTTGGAAGAAATCTGATCTACTCTGCCAACTCAATAGGTACAAGTCACTGCATTAGACATAGATTATAAACCTTCTCTTATTTGTCTTTTATTACCAAGCATGCTCTTGAACCTGCTGGTTTTTAATTGCATGCTTGGTAATAAAAGACAAACAAAACTCACTCCTCTTGTCACTAGTAGCTTTCTTCATGAAGGGTAGTAACCATGTTCTGAATAGGGATAACTGGATTTCTCAGAGCCAGTTCTCTCTCAACCAGTATGGCTTAATGCAGGCCAGATTGAACTACAGTTCAGATCTCTCCATGGAAGATGGAGAGTTCTCCACTATGTTTGCAAAACTTTTACTTAGTGACAAAGCCTGTACTCACTTGGCATCACTAACTGCTTGTGCTTCATCAGACTCTGCGTTCACAAGCACTTTTGATTAGAAAGTAGTTTCAGCACAGTTGCAAGTGAGAACATTTGCATCACTCTCAGGGGCCCAACCAGAGGGAAAATTGTACTAAAAATAAGTGTGACCTTCTCAAATCAGCACTTTTCTGAAATTCCTCTGAGCCAGTACGGCTCTTTCCATCACTGTAAGAACTGCAAAAGTAACAATATGTTTGAATAATTATCTCTGAGTAAAAAGCTGCCTTTGGATGCAACTTGAGTCCTCCTCATTTAATTTATTGGCACAGGCATTGATAAATATGTGTAGTCTACTGAAATCATTGACACATCAAAGTAGACATTTTGCATACACTTTGTATTAATATGAACAACTATGCTGGCACTAAAGCAACAGAGTACTATGCTGTTTTTCTCCCTTCTCCCTTTTTCCTTCTCCAGAAGCATCACCTTAAAAATGATGGAGAACTTCATATGCATAAAAACCTACTAAGTTATGTCAATACACTTGCCAGTTCATATTTTTTTTCAGGTTAAACAAAATGGATTTGGCCCAATAGCATGTACATGAAATCACAAAGTAAGCGTGCTGGGCATTGTTCATTTTCCTGGAAGCTCTCTCCCATATATATTTACACAGAGCAGCAGACATGTCTGAATGAGAAGTAGGGAGTGACAGTGCAGAATTACCCATGAAAAGCTTTTCAAGCTCTGAAGGAGGGTGGCAGAGTTATGTCCGCAGTACTGTGATACTTTCCTCACAGCATACACACATTTTTAGATAGTGAGTGGATTATGTGCATGAAGGAAGTTAGACAGAAGTTATTCTTCTGCTCCAGAGTCTCACTGTGAGCCAAGGGGTGTGAATTGTCAGTCTGATACAGACTGATACTGTGGGTGAATACAGTTTAAGTGGAAGAGTTGGATCACTTGATAAGTTCTTCCCATTAAACTGTTGTTCCTTACGTGCATTTCAGAAAAGATTTCTACATTGGATTAAGGGGCGGTCCCGTGGTGTAATGGAGAGCACTCCGGACTCCGAATCCCAAGGTCGTGAGTTCGAGTCTCAGTG